>QNGE01000210.1:248736-321503 GCA_008508345.1 Paragonimus westermani | reverse complement strand
CAATCTGACAAGGTTGAACCCGCAAGGACCGAAGTCACAGTCAGCACAGCCCTCAGGATCTGAACAGCACGCAAGCCTGACCACCACGCCAAGGTAGCAGAAAGGGTCAGGAGGTGTGTTCATACTGCGTACAACGCACACGGACAACACGTCTGGCAAATCATCGACTGTCTGTGGACGCATGACCGATCTTCCCAGAATGGCACATGCTTCGATCATCGTCGTGTGGAAGGCCGAGCAAGTCGGGCGTTCCTTGTGTCGGGTTTCAGAGAACTAGGTATCCGAGTCTCTCTGGCGGCTGCCGTGAAAGTTGAAAGCAGGACTGAAGTATTCAGAGCAATCGATCGTCTGCGGTCTCCAAGCCTGAGCAAATAGTATCTGGGGTAAGCGGCAAACCATTACCAGTCTACTCTCGGACGTGACTTAAGAGAGACGAACCGCCTCATATGTGTGGTTCAGGTATGTGCTGGTTACTGCGCTACTGGAGTAGTGCGATTGAGGACAGAGTAGCCGCAATTGATCACAATCCAGTGCTGTGGCCGGTCGAGATAAGACTGGGCATTGAGAGTGCTTGAGATGGTATGCGAATGTATCAACCAGTAGTTGATAATGAACTAGCTACACAATGGAAATCGACCATCGGATGCATACTGCTTCATATCAACAATATTTTCTGAGAGTTATCTGTTGAAGAATCGAAATACCCACCAATTCTAATTAGTCGCAATTCCCCTTGCATTGTTTTATCTGTTCTATAAGAGTTTTTTCGAACCACGTTACACCCTCCATACCTGTACAGGTTGTCATTACCCTAGGTGGCTAAACTGCACTCTCTCATTTTTCATTTGTGCAAACACATAACCCGAAGCCCATATTATGGTCATCCGAAAATGTTACACATTCATTCATCCGGCGTGAATAAAGAAATTCCTTGTTGTTTACCACTCGATGTCGATCGCCCACGTGATCAGACCTGAATACCAGTTATTCATCAAGCCACCGTTTCTAATTTGTTCTCATTTGTCACCGTCATTCGTTTACCCCACTGCACATCAAATGTAGACCAACTCGGTAATGGTAGTTGAGGGAGAGTAAAGAACCGCCTATTTCGGGTTGAATTTACGCTGACTGCGATGTTCATTTCTTGTCAGATCAATTCGATAGTAATTTTTTTGGCCCCACCCTCCCGAGGGGTGAGTTTTCAGTTTATTACATACGCATATCTTCAGCAACTGGGGAACAATTAACCAAGTGTGTTTAAGCCACAAAATAATGGTAACAAACATAGCCCAAGTGGAAAAGTTGGTAGCTGGTTAGAGTTCATAGCGAGTGTGAAAAAATCTATTGATTTAGCTCCACGTTTATGGTTCGAGCACCTTGTTAGTGTCAAGACTTAATTGATGTTGCAAAACGGTGGAGCTGGAACACAGTCCAACAATGAAATGTTTTAACAGACATCCAGTCGGTGGAGTTGTAGGAAGTACCAACATGTGTGCGCAGTAAGATTTATTCAAGCACTGCTAACATGGGCGAACTGTTTCACATTCATTACCACCTGCTTTGTTCCGCCCGACCAAACTGATCGATTGACATGTGTTAACACTTGCTGAGTCATGCACATGATTGGTTGCTTTGTCATACGCTGTTGTGTAACTCCCAATCGTTTACCGCGGCCGGAAGGCCACTGCTTGCGCGTTGGTTCATTCACATGCTTGTTCACTTTCGCGCTTGCGACTGTCAATACAGAACTCGTTTTCCCAGCGTCGTTTTACCGCACCAGTAAACACAACATTTGGCGACGGAGATAGAAAAGTAATTACTCGAGCTCATACATGATCAGCAGAAGGCTCTTCGAGAGCAAGAATTACGGCAAACAAAACTGATGGAGTCGGTGCTGGCCAAGTCGGAATCGTTCGGACAAATCAAGAAAGAAGCCAAGAGCAAATCAGAGCTGAAAGAAACCGTGGGTGCATCCATTCAGGAGTTCCGATATGACCCGGATAATGGAATCACATTTATGACGTGGTACAATCGTTACGAGGATATTCTTCTGGTTGATGGATCTGAGTTGAGTGACGCAGCTCAAGTGCGTTCTTTAGTGCAAAAACTGGGCACAGCGGAGTACACGCAATACTGCAACTATGTGCTAGCTAAACATTCTCGGGATTTCGAATTTAAAGATACAGTCGCAAATCTCAGTATCATTTTCGGGGTGCGCACATCCCTGTTCAACATTCGATATAATTGTCTTAAACTGAACAGACTATCCGAGGAAGACATAGTCACGTATGCCGGAAGACTTAACAAGGAATGCGAACGCTTCCAGATCCAGAAACTTACTTCAGATCAATTCAGAAGCCTTGTCTTTGTTGCGGGACTTACGTCGTAAGCTGATGCAGATATTCGCACCAGACTTCTGGGAAAACTTGACACTATGATAGAACCTTCAGTGCAGGAGCTAACGGCTGAGTACTTACGCCTTGTCAACCTCAAGAAGGACTCGCAGATGGTTCAGGGTAGACAAGAGCATCAAGGCTATCTGTTTGTCGATAAGGTTACCAGAAACAGCACACAACAACACACCAGACGACCGACGGGGCCACCGACGGCCTGCTGGAATTGTGGACAATGGCACTATGTTCGATTTTGTCCATTCCGTTCTCATCAATGTCAACTGTGCAGCCGCTATGGCCACAAAGAAAGCCATTGTTTTCATAACCGGAATTCCATACTCAAACCAGCAGGCAATCGTGAAAGAAGACAGTCTAACGTTGTGTTCGCGACTACAGGACCTTATTTTTCGCAGCTGCGGAAATATGCGACTGTTTTTATTAACGGATTTCCTGTAAATCTGCAGATCGACACCGCCTCAGATATCACGATCGTTTCGAGGAAATATTGGGAAGCTATTGGGAAACCAACATACGTTCACACGAAGCGCGTGGCACGGAACGCTAGTGGTGATCAAATACAGTTCCTGAGTGAGTTCCACTGCGAATTTTCATTTCGTAACTCCCGTTGTTCGGGTGTTTGTTTTGTTTCACCGTCTGAGAGCCTTAATTTATTGGGTATTGATTGGATTCAGAAGTTAAATCTGTGGAATGTACCGTTCAACTCTATTTGTGACCCTCCCAAGCAAACCTCTGACACACTATCGTATGACGTTGCATCTATCGTATCCCATAAGCGCTCAGAAGTTGTCCACGTTTTGCAAAATACATACTCCGATCTCTTCACAGGAAACTTTGGTTTATGCACCAAAGCAAAAGGGGTTTTATATTTGAAACCCGGAAGCACACCTTGTTTCGTCCCATACGACCAGTGCCATTCTCAGCAACGACAACAATAAATGCAGAGCTCGACAGATTAGAGCAAGCAGGGGTACTTCAACGAGTTAGTTATTCAACTTGGGCAGCCCCCATTGTAGTAGTCAGGAAGGCGAACGGAGGTGTACGCTTGTGTGGCGATTTTTCTACAGGACTGAATAACACACTGGAAACGCATCAGTACCCACTTCCGATTCCGGAAGACTTGTTTGCTCGGCTTAATGGTGGGACAGTATTCTCAAAGATTGACTTATCCGATGCTTATCTCCAAGTTGAGATTGAGGATAAATGTAAGGAACTATTGACGATTAATACACATCGTGGGCTGTACCAATATAACAGGTTGCCTTTCGGAGTAAAGTGCGCCCCGGCGATTTTTCAGCAGATAATGGACATTATGTTGTCTGATATACCATATGCCATGGCATACATGGACGACATTATCATAGTCAGTTCATCTGTTGATGATCATATCCAGCATTTGCATACTGTTTTCCAGCGTATCCGAGACTATGGTTTTACGCTACGAATAGAAAAATGTGAAATCATGCTCTCCAATATAAGGTACCTTGGTTCGATCATTGATGAAACAGGTCGTCGACCGGATCCAGACAAAATTGCTGCCATTGCTACGCTCCCAGTTCCAAAGGACAAGACTGCTCTACAATCCTTCTTGGGATTAGTCAACTATTACAACAATTTTGTGCCTAACATGCACGATTTGCGTGCTCCACTAAACAAACTCCTACAGATTAATTCGGAGTGGGTATGGTCCAATGCTTGTCAGAGCTCATTTGAACGCATTAAACAAGTGCTGCTATCCGACCTTCTTTTGACGCATTACAATCCAAATCTTCCCATAATTGTCGCAGCAGACGCCTCGGAATATGGCATTGGCGCCGTCATACTTCATCAATTCCCAGATGGCCATCCTAAGGCAGTTTCGCACGTCTCACGCACCTTTACATCGGCAGAGAGAAACCACAGCCAAATTGAGAAAGAGGGTCTCGCTTCGGTTTACGCGGTCAAAAAGTTTCGCAAAATGCTTCTTGGTCGCAGGTTCTCATTATGCACTGATCATAAGCCACTGTTATCTATATTTGGTGCTGCTAAAGGTATTCCCGTGCATACGGCAAATCGACTTCAGTGATGGGCTCTCACGCTTATGAGTTATGATTTTACTATCAAATATGTGAAAACTGGTGATTTTGGGCATGCAGATGCATTATCTCGGTTGATCTCCCAGAAGATGAGCACCAGAATGCCAGAAGATACTGTCATTGCATCAATTAATGTGGATACCGACGTCCGATGTGTCATCAGACTCCATTCGCCATTTGCCTGTTACATTTTTGCAAATAAAAGAAGCAATGAAATTCGATCGTGCTTTGCAGCGTGTCTTGACATATCTGCGAGTCGGTTGGCCCAATAATTCAGTAGGAGCAGATATTGTGCCTTTCTACCGCAGACGGGACGCACTGACAATTTGGGATGGTGTGTCATGCTCAGAGATCGTGTGGTGATACCGGCACCTCTGCGATCGGCGCTACTACGTCAGTTACACGTTGGACATCCAGGCATGACACGCATGAAGGCGATTTCACGTAGCTACATGTTCTGGCCCGGAATTGACCAGGACATAGAATCGACGGTACGGAGTTGTGAAAGCTGCGTACTGGCAGCAAAAGCGTCCCCCAGAGTGAACGCGATTCCCTGACCGGAACCAAAAGGTCCCTGGACACGTATTCACATTGATTTTGCTGGGCCTCTTAACGGTAAATACTATTTTGTTATTGACGACGCGTATTCCAAATGGCCCGAAGTTATACCCATGTCACTTGCTTCCACTTCTACCACCGTCACTGGGCTAGGTCAGCTATTTTCGCAGTTTGGGGTCCCAGAAAGCATTGTATCAGATAACGGACCACAATTCACCTCCACGGCATTTGTCAACTTTTGCAAAGCAATAGGAACACGGTTGATACACACACCTGTATATCATCCACAATCCAATGGACAGGTGGAGCGGTTCGTGGACACGTTCAAAGGAGCTCTTCAGAAACTGCAAGGAGAAGGAACTGTCCCGGACATGTTAAGTACTTTCTTGCGCAATTATAGATCAACTCCTAACGCCTCCGGTCCGGAAGGGAAATCACCAGCAGAAGCCTTCTTGGGTAGACGAATTAGAACACCCCTAGATTTGATGTCGCCATCAAAACCAAACGCCAACATGTGTAGTCGGGACGGTGGTAAAAAAAACACAGCCACCGTTCACAAAATAAACGCGTCTTCAAACCAGGGGATTTAATATACATTATGAACGCAACCTCCCACTAGAGATCCTGGATTCCGGGTAGAGTTATGAGAAGCATCGGTTCTGTCTTGTATCCAGTTCAAACTCAATCTGGAACGAACGTTCGCCATGTGAACCATATCCAACACCGGTATACGGAAAAAACAAAATCAACTACCGCTGAATATACTGCTAGACACATTTGAATTGCCAACACCAGAGCTGGAAACTCCGGTAAGAGATGTTGCACAGGAAACTATAGATCATTTTGAGTGTAGACACTCGAAACGTACACGGCCACCAGTCCAACGGTTGTACATTAGACCCAGTCAAAAGTCTTATGTGTAATAACCCATTTTTAACGGAGGGAAGTAACATGGCGGGCGAACTGTTTCACATTCATTACCACCTGCTTTGTTCCGCCCGACCAAACTGATCGATTGACATGTGTTAACGCTTGCTGAGTCATGCACATGATTGGTTGCTTTGTCATACGCTGTTGTGTAACTCCCAATCGTTTACCGCGGCCGGAAGGCCACTGCTTGCGCGTTGGTTCATTCACATGCTTGTTCACTTTCGCGCTTGCGACTGTCAATACAGAACTCGTTTTCCCAGCGTCGTTTTACCGCACCAGTAAACACAACAACTGCATCTATGTTCTGTTAAACAAAATAACTGTGTACAACGCGACGTCATGCAATAATTACGCATCACCACCACCCACCACATTATCCATATTAAGAAACATTGGAGCACTTTAGCGTACAGGAGCAAGCAAGTGAATATGGCTAACTGTGAGGGCGATTGAATGTGTTGAGGGAGAAGTGGTGTACTCAATGGGATTGTAAGAACTACCTGATGATTAACTAGGGGAAGACTAATGAGTTAACGTGTTCAAGTGTCCTGTGGTTACCTAAAATCCCACCGAAAGCTCGCAGTAGGGTAAACCAATTTGCTTTCACAGAATGTACGCTATGAAAGGTTGATTTCTGTTTGACGAAGTCTAATTTTTGTAACCCTGCAGAGTGGTCAGCAGTACAGCATTCTCAACTATAGAGATAATCCCCATGGTAGGCGCAAAGCAGTCCCTGTTCGGAGGTGTTTTTACCCTGAGAGGAAGCATTCTAGTCAGTGTAGCGGTTCGAGTGATGTTCGGTCGCTGAGCAAAACTCACGCAGTTGTTTGGAAGACACCGCCAAACTTAGTGTTTTTGCCTACACATGTTAGCTACCTCACCTGTCGATTTTGTCTTATACGTATTCATCAAGAAGCGATTCATCTGGGTGAAATTCAAGCTTCGGATGGATTCCAATCAGCGACATGCACCGCATGCCTTCACACAACACGTGTTTTACCAACTGGGCCACGTAGCCATTGTGGAATCATGGAAATATAGGATACAACTCAATGCTCAGTGGCTACACATATTCAAACCAACAGTTTATCTAGTATCATGTATTCGATATAACATAGTATAGCAGCTATAACCGCATCCACCTATTTCACTGGTCCTAGTTTCTTCGTAAGTTGAGAAACAATTCAATTATTCAAACGCACACACGCCTATCCAACCACAAGAATAATTCACAGAAGTATTAACCCGGCACCAAAATCCGAACAGTAAACCAAAGCACTTACTCAAATTAGCATGCATGGTTGGGGCGTGTGTGGCAAGCATAACTATTTGAAATTTTTCTATCCGCTCAGGAGCGTGGACTGAAGAACCAGGCATGTTAGCCGAATTGGTTGGCCGAACGGGCTGGCCAATTGTGGCTGGAGAGGGTATATAAGCTCAGTCCCAGTGAAGAGGCTTGAAAATATCGAGTCTGTAAAAAATCACACGGTCCACGATAGAGGAAACACGGCAGACCACATAACTATCAGCGCTTGAAAAGTGACACAGGCCGCGAAAAAAAATCAAAAATCGGTGAAAGCCAATATACGGGGCAGATTTACGGAAGTTCTATAACGGATTGTCCCTTAAGAATGTGTTCACAAAAATCTGAAAAGTAAAGAGATGAATTCAAAAACGAATCAGATTTGCAAATTACTAAATGGCGGCTTGAAAACTAAATGTTCACACTGTACGCCTAAATGATTGATGACGCTTTAGAATCGACACTCTACTTATTGAAACACGGATTATCGGGCCTCCTCCACGATAGAAAAACCCTACAAGTAACAACTCTATTCGCATAAACAATGACAATCGAGGACATGCCTATTCCCAAATGTGGCATCAGAAAGCTGTGCGATGACCGGAGCAAGTGGGAGTACTCGAATAAGCTTAGTTCCAACAAGATGGAGCAGCACCACATTGTGCTGTATGTGTACGAGAATAGTTGGGTGACACATTCGGACGACGATGGATCGGTCGCGGTGGGCCCCACGATCGCGCAAATCAAGAACATGTAACCAGTTCTAGCTAATGGTATTCAATGATGTCTACACACTACGTATGACTCATCTGTAAAGTACCAAAATGGTCCTAGTGTGGTGAGAACGAGCTATCGCACCATACTACTCACACCACTGCTATTCAGTGGTAAGGCAGGAGCATGGATTTTAACATCAAAATAGCCGCGGGGAAAACATGAGAAGAAGCATTGGAGTGCAACATCGCCTGAAATGTTTCTTGATACATAAGGAAACTGAGCGTTGGTGACCGTAGCAGCCGTGACGTTCTGAGACCAGTATCGAACGCGGATGAGTGTTTTTGCTTGTAGTCATGTTGAAGCGCATAACCCATGTATTGGGTTTCCGAAAAGGCAACCCTTCGGCCATCCGCGTTCTTGGCTCATAANCGACCTGACAATCCACCACAATAACACTAGCATCGCCAGTTACTTCCTTAAACCGATTCATTGATCACTAACTACCAGTGTGATCTGATACTGCCAGTTGCTTCAGCGCCGGTACAACATCCCACTACAGTATTTGGAGATTGGAATACCTTGGTTTGTAAAAGCTTTTGCTCCTTACGTCTGCATTGAGAAAGGTCCGATAATCCATGTTCCAACATACCTCACCAGAACCAGAAGCTTTGGGCTGGGTTGACGTCGATTTGGAGCAAACCGATAGGAGTTATCGGATTGCCAAAAGTGCGGTTTTCGCATGAATCCATTCAGAGAGAATACTGTTTCGCCAGTAAACATTGTCGAACATATATCTACTTCTAATAAACACCACATGCAAAATGACTAACTTTTGTCTGCAACCGTCAACTGGAAACCCTGTAATCGGGTTTCTCGGTATGACTGATCCTTGTATCCTTCGTGTATCCTGTGAACAATGGACTTCGAAATGTTACATTATGGAGCGAGCCGACGCACGCCTTTTTGAGGACTGTTTTTACAAGTCGCAGAACAGTCATTTGTTGATGTACGCGGTCGACCACTTTTTGAAGGTCATGAACACTGCCGTTGCAACATGCTTCTCAATCAGCCTTCGAACTGATTTACAGCCGACCGATCGCGTACGCACATGCTTTGTATTGATAAACTCCCCAGTGGTCTCTGCCACATTTTCACAACACAAGCCAAAGAAATAACGATCGGTCCAACACGTTGTTCAGCTGTCAGATTACTGACACGCTGTTCTGCCAACCGCAGCCCAGCTATGTGGTCTGATTCCAGCACGATATTTCGTCCGGACGAAGCCACTTGTAGCTGCTGTCCGGCAAACGGAACTGCAAAGAGTGTGATCCAACACAATTCAATATTGGAGAATTCAGCCTGACAGACAGACACTTCCCTCCCAACGAAATATACCTTTTCTAATTTAAGATGTTCCAAGGGGCTCTCTGGGTTACAACAGCGAACGGTATCGCAAAAACAGTGTGTTCCTAGGTAGGATGACGGAAACAGGAGGTATTAAATTCCACCTGGCTATTTGGGACCATTCGAGCTAAACGGACTATCTTTTATGTGTAGCAACGTCAGAAAGGACGATCGAACAGATTGGTATTTATACGGCACTCTCTTACACAATCGAAATAAAAGTGCTCTCTCACGATGAATGTGAAGTGACCGGATATATAAACTACCCAGCATGAAAGTGGTCAGAATGACGCAATTGAACATTAGTCCGCAAGTGGTTGTCAGTCAGTGGGAGGTAAGCTCAACCAAACTGTCGGATGCAGATGAAAGTGAGATCCAGAGATAAGCGAAGGTAGTTATAAAAAAAGAAGACATCTGATGTCTGCAGTCATGATACAAATCTGATTGAGTATTTAATGCACACAACAAAGACAAATTTGGGATCAGCTTGCTACAGACTAACGAAACATGTCTCAACGTAATCTTCATTCGTATATTCGACTGTTCACCAAAATTGGACCAACTCGGAGTTGTTGTTAGGGGAAGAAAGTCAACCCAGTGTGGGGTAAATTCACACTGACTGCCTTGCGTCCAATTGTTCATATGGTTTCAATATCCGGTGATGGAAAGCCTTCAACCAAGAGAGTTCGTTAGGAGACCGTCTAGTAGCACTCAGCCGCTTCAAAGTAGTATGATTTATCAAGACAACTACAGGCTGTCTGACAGGAAAGCATACACTGAATGAACTGTCCACTCAGAAGATCACAAGCCATGACCCGTCTTCGTTGAAATGAAAGTACCGATTCTCAAACCACCTGGGAAAAAAACAGCGTTTACCGTCTGTGTATTCCTGGCGGGGTCAGTTGGGAAATCAACAAGACTCACGGAAAGTATGTGGCGAATTTACCTGAGCTAGTTTTGTTCAGTCCTCCAACGTACCGACATGTTAGTCCACCGTTTGGCTGCTACCCGTGAAGATTTTATTGTGGGGTTGTATGAAAGTATTTCTAAATGAAGCTAGTTAGGGCTGATGAATAATTCGACTTCTCAGCAGAAACCTCTTAGAAAATTCTGGCGAAACGATTTAGACTGACAGTATACATCCAATGGTTGATTGCTGTTGTCAGTTGTTTGGTTGGTTTGTTGTAACCTACCGGTTGACAACTTTTCGTACTTAGTGAGCCATTCGCAGTGTCCACTCTTTTCCTCGATCAGCCATAGCACGGAAAATGCTGTCAACTGCTCCTAGCCTACCCTTAATCGTGCTGTTCTGTTAACACTGGCCAGCAGACCCCTACGCCTATCACATGAGGTGGTTTGTCTCCCTCAGTCATACCTGAGTTATCCAAAACTAGAGCGGATTTGCAATGGTTTTCCACCCGCCCTGGGCATCATTCACCCAACCTTGGGGACCTTGATCGGTCGACTATTCTGGATGTTTCAGTTCTACCTTCAGTTGTAATAATTCGCGGATATGCGATAACTAGACCTAGTATTTGAAAAAACCGTTGAGAATAGGAGACCGAGTACTTGTTGCACGGAATTTACAAACGGTCTTCTACAACGCTGTAAACCGTACAAATAAGCACACACCAAGATGTACCCAGTCTTAACTAATGGCATTCAGCGTTCTCCATATGTTGCCTGTGGTTAATTTGCAGTGTGCAAAAATGTCTAAGCATCGGTAGCTGTTTCCCCCGAAACGACACATTGTCCCCTTAGTCGCGGTCCACTAGTGTGCTCTGGTCCCAGCAATATATTTATTCCCATCCAATTTATGCATGGCATTTCTTAAGACAACTCACGTTTCCAGAGAACAACACACGTTAATCTGAACATTTCTGAACAAGCTGTCCGCCTCGACCTCAATAACGTAGCAAGTTACGTCCATCACGGCATCCATGATGGATAATTGTCAAATAAGACAAAGGGTGGGACAACACGGCTCAGTAACAATCGACGTTTGCTGTTGTGGTAGCGTGACTAAAAAACGTCACATCAGACTTCACAAATGGCGTGATAGATCCTAAAACACAGCATGACGTGCTTCAGATTCTTTTGGAAAATTGTTAGTTTTCAACCACCCTACTAATAATTTGAACATATGTGCCGGCTATGAATGAAGCTTGTAGTAACCAACGTTTGATGGAAAAAAAATGATCGTGGTAGCGCAGTCCAATGGGGGCAAATATCGTATTTTTAGTTTGGCCATTTGCAGTCACCGATGCGAGCTAGTTCCCAGTCCAGCCTTGCCTTACGAGTACTGAAACGACCGCAGAGACGTGTGACCAGCCGGGTGTTATCGATCGTGGGCCATGGTGCCATGGTACGGTGGGGACGAAAGGCTCGGTATGGTACGCGCGTTCACCCCGGTTCAGTCTGAGATGGCCGTGGTTACAGTGGTGAGTTCAAGCCGCTCGTTAACCCGACTCGGTTAGAAAGCCCATTTTGGGGCGTGACTTTTGGTTTGGACTCCGGATCTTGTAATCGGGATCACACTGCGTAGACGATAGACATTAATTTGTGTTTCAGCCCTGCCTCCAACTGTCAACGCGTCCGTCACTGCCACTCAGACTGCAATCGCTGCAGGGCCCGAGATAGGGCTTGTCACACCAATCCGGCCTTTGGGACGACGACGAAGAACGAAGTAAATGCCAGTCTGAGTAGGCTACCCACTGACAGAATACCGGTTAGTCAGACTTGCGCTTCAGGTCGTACTGGCCCACGCGCGCTCTCAGTGCACATTACACACGTGTAAGCCTGCACTGCCGTCAGCTTGGACACCGAGTACATGCACACTAAGACTTGTGTACTGCCTGTCCCCGAAGCAACTGTGTCCTCCCACTATGCAGCAGCCACATTATCCCTGTTTCCGTCATCCTACCTAGGAACACACTGTTTTTGCGATACCGTTCGCTGTTGTAACCCAGAGAGCCCCTTGGAACATCTTAAATTAGAAAAGGTATATTTCGTTGGGAGGGAAGTGTCTGTCTGTCAGGCTGAATTCTCCAATATTGAATTGTGTTGGATCACACTCTTTGCAGTTCCGTTTGCCGGACAGCAGCTACAAGTGGCTTCGTCCGGACGAAATATCGTGCTGGAATCAGACCACATAGCTGGGCTGCGGTTGGCAGAACAGCGTGTCAGTAATCTGACAGCTGAACAACGTGTTGGACCGATCGTTATTTCTTTGGCTTGTGTTGTGAAAATGTGGCAGAGACCACTGGGGAGTTTATCAATACAAAGCATGTGCGTACGCGATCGGTCGGCTGTAAATCAGTTCGAAGGCTGATTGAGAAGCATGTTGCAACGGCAGTGTTCATGACCTTCAAAAAGTGGTCGACCGCGTACATCAACAAATGACTGTTCTGCGACTTGTAAAAACAGTCCTCAAAAAGGCGTGCGTCGGCTCGCTCCATAATGTAACATTTCGAAGTCCATTGTTCACAGGATACACGAAGGATACAAGGATCAGTCATACCGAGAAACCCGATTACAGGGTTTCCAGTTGACGGTTGCAGACAAAAGTTAGTCATTTTGCATGTGGTGTTTATTAGAAGTAGATATATGTTCGACAATGTTTACTGGCGAAACAGTATTCTCTCTGAATGGATTCATGCGAAAACCGCACTTTTGGCAATCCGATAACTCCTATCGGTTTGCTCCAAATCGACGTCAACCCAGCCCAAAGCTTCTGGTTCTGGTGAGGTATGTTGGAACATGGATTATCGGACCTTTCTCAATGCAGACGTAAGGAGCAAAAGCTTTTACAAACCAAGGTATTCCAATCTCCAAATACTGTAGTGGGATGTTGTACCGGCGCTGAAGCAACTGGCAGTATCAGATCACACTGGTAGTTAGTGATCAATGAATCGGTTTAAGGAAGTAACTGGCGATGCTAGTGTTATTGTGGTGGATTGTCAGGTCGGAGGTGCGGGTTTTCGAACGCTCGGCCGAATACCTCANTTATGAGCCAAGAACGCGGATGGCCGAAGGGTTGCCTTTTCGGAAACCCAATACATGGGTTATGCGCTTCAACATGACTACAAGCAAAAACACTCATCCGCGTTCGATACTGGTCTCAGAACGTCACGGCTGCTACGGTCACCAACGCTCAGTTTCCTTATGTATCAAGAAACATTTCAGGCGATGTTGCACTCCAATGCTTCTTCTCATGTTTTCCCCGCGGCTATTTTGATGTTAAAATCCATGCTCCTGCCTTACCACTGAATAGCAGTGGTGTGAGTAGTATGGTGCGATAGCTCGTTCTCACCACACTAGGACCATTTTGGTACTTTACAGATGAGTCATACGTAGTGTGTAGACATCATTGAATACCATTAGCTAGAACTGGTTACATGTTCTTGATTTGCGCGATCGTGGGGCCCACCGCGACCGATCCATCGTCGTCCGAATGTGTCACCCAACTATTCTCGTACACATACAGCACAATGTGGTGCTGCTCCATCTTGTTGGAACTAAGCTTATTCGAGTACTCCCACTTGCTCCGGTCATCGCACAGCTTTCTGATGCCACATTTGGGAATAGGCATGTCCTCGATTGTCATTGTTTATGCGAATAGAGTTGTTACTTGTAGGGTTTTTCTATCGTGGAGGAGGCCCGATAATCCGTGTTTCAATAAGTAGAGTGTCGATTCTAAAGCGTCATCAATCATTTAGGCGTACAGTGTGAACATTTAGTTTTCAAGCCGCCATTTAGTAATTTGCAAATCTGATTCGTTTTCGAGTAAATCTATTCCCCAATATGCGTTTGTGAAATGTTTTTATTTTTCTATGCATACTTTCCGACACATTTTTGTGTTTTGTTACGAATCTTTTCTGGAATTTGAATGGTCGCATATCGTTGGTTATTCTGTGTGCTTTCTCACCGTGCTTCCTATTTATTCGTTTAACTGTCGCAGAATAAGCGTTTTCGTCCGCCACCTGTATGGCTGTTTAGTGTTTTCAAGATTGATACTCCCTAGATGTCATAATGAAGTGTCCCCTCCTGAAGTATTTCAGATGACTGAGAGTTTGCCAGTCAGTGGTTGCTGAAGTCGTATGCATAGTTGAACAGAAAGGCAATCTGTACATTTGCTCGGAAATGGGTTAGTTGGATTTCTCGTACAACTAATCCGAACTAGTCCAAATTTGGTCAACTGCGCACTACAAGAATACAAGTTACGTGTTAGGGTAAATGAGGAACGATTGGTTGATGACTTAGTGGCATTTATGCGCGCGGTAAATCAGGGAACCATCGGTGCCATAAGTCTTCGTGACATGACTATACAAAGTTGTGATCTGTGAGGCTGCGGATGCGCTGGCCGTTTGGGTTTATTAGGTCACCAGTGCACTCACAGTGCATCGTCAGCGAGGAGACGACGAGTACGTTGGGTAGAGATAGGTCATCAATATATCCATTCAATTTATGACAATGATTGTATCGACCAAGAACATGGCCGTTTGGCAGCTAATCCGCTCCTCTTTTGGGAAACTTGGTTGTTTGCGGTCTCCTACCCATTCTTTTCTTCAGTTTTGTCGGTGTACCATATGATGAATGGTTTGTGTTCTCTTTGAACACCAACCTGAATTTTGTTTTTCATTCTTATCTTCTCTAGAATGCGCTAAAATGCACTTCCATACTGAAATGCTTCTTGTACTGCAGTCTACATATCTTTCTTCGCAGCTCAGATCTTGTCATTGCAGTCTCTCTCTGTTTACTGTGTGAGAGACAAGGGTTTTTTCTCTGCTAGCCACTCAGCTGGCTAACCAGCATTGCCCGGCGGGACACAAAGGCCCCACTCGCACACCTACCGGTCTCATTTCTTCGGGTTTACACTGGATACGTGGTGTGTGGGTGGAACTGCAAGTGGTGTAGCGCAAGTCAATTGCGGTGATGGTTAAGCGCAGGCGTCTTTTGGCTACGATCATTGAGACAGGCCAATCCGAATCGAATCCCATCAACCAACAGGCACACTCATGGGCTCAGTGCTGATAGCGTACATGCTACTCTGTCACCCCCGTCAGCCCGGCCACTAGATTCAGCTGAGCTAGCTTTGTTCACTCCCTGCACCCGATGGACCTGTGTTCTCTTACTCCGCAAGAACCAATCAATCTCCGTGTTAGTCTACCCACGCGTGCAACAGTCGTGCGACCCAATTCGCCGCTGAAGGCCAGAGAACCCCCTTAAACTGATACTGGGACAGACTTAAGGGGTATCTAAACCTCTTAAAATGGAAAACTTATAGAACACGCCCTGTCCTATCAGTCAAATCGCGCGTTCTCGTCCCATGTGAGCATTAGCGTGTGAAAGTTCAGTTAGTTGGAAAAAATGACAGTTGGCTTTCGCAAACTTCTCTGGTCCGTCTACATCGACAATAAATTAGCTACGTTTTAGATGTAGTTTGTTTTCCGGAGATGTAGCAGCTCGTTCATCTCATGTGACGTTCTCTTGGGTTTGGTTACTGCCATCGGATGCTCATATTTCATACAGCTAGGTTATTGTTGCACACTGACAAATATTTCTTCTCTGATGATCGCCAATCCGTTCAAAAACATGAGTTCATTCGACTGTCTACTTTCTTTTACGGGGCGTGACAACACCTCTGGTATCTTATTGGTCCTGACAGTGACATGAACGTCAGTGAATTTGGACTCTGGTGGTCCGAGTGACAAACGTCCCGGTTGTCCACGTGGATCCTTCGCTGTTGTTAATCAAATTAAGTGTTTGTGATCCATGATAATGTAAAAATTTCTCGTTACCAAATACGTTCCGCATCGTTCCAGCACCCAGATGATGGACATTCTTTCTCCGTAGTGGAACACATCTCTGTTTCTGACAATATTCGAATGGTTTACTCGGTTGCTTCTCTGGCAGAGACAGAACGGTACAGATTCCAGTGCCACGTAAACTAGGTGAAACTGCGAGTGTTTCATTCGGTTTAGAGATTGCTAGTCTTCCGATACCATTTTTAGGATGCCAAAACATCGTCTTCACGTCGTCACACCAAACGAAGATTTACCATCTAATCAGTAGTTGGGAGAGCCGATATGCTTTTTAAGCATGGCTTTCGGAACGTAATTGAGCCTTCCGAGCTCAGTTGACTGTTTTATTTGCGGACAGAGAAGTTCATGATCATCGGTTTCTCCGACAGTTGTTGGACCTTTATATTTCCACCACTGGTTCAAGTACACAGTTTCACTCGAGCTGACTTGATGTTTTCCACTGTTCAACTTTGGGCAATTTTACTGATCAGTTGTAGCACTGATCTCACTATTTCTGTGTGCTCCGATACTATTTTTGAGAATAATGTCGGTTCTGTTTGTGGTCACTTCTTTCTGGTCGTCAAGCATGCGAATCAGATGGCAAATGAGGGTGGCCAGAACGTTGCAAAAAGCGAAAGGAATTCCGATTAATTCGTATTATTGTTCATTCACACGCAAAACGATTTTTTGCTCCGTCCAACTGTGCCATTCGTAGGCGCTAGTAACCAGAATGCAGGTCTACGGTAGGTGGTACCTTGATTTTGGATGAAAGCATAAAAATTTCCCTCATCTGTGGCATCGGGACCGTATCTTTGATTGCAACTGGGTTTAGCTTTTTGAAGTTGTCACAAAACGAGCATGTCGCATCCGCTTTTTGCAATCAATAGCATTGGTGATGGACATACACAGCTTACCCGTTGAATTATTCTTTTCTCTCGCATTTTCTCTAACTCCCGCTCCATTTCTCGAATCAGCCTAACTGTCTTGATCTCTATCCCCTACTTGGTTGCAAATTTGTTGAGTATACATTCCATTTGCAAAACCCATACTGAACATCCGCATTAACAATTGGTTGAACAAATTTACGCCCACACTATTAGACGTTAGAATAACTAATGTAGTGAGAAAAGAACGCAGGTAGCACAAAGATTGTTTATTCGGAAAATCGACACAGGTAGTATATACTTCGACAAAACGTCGAAAACAAACGCACACGCGCGCCTAATGGTAATTCCTGAACGATGCAGTTGCTAATGTCTAGGTCATGCATCGTAACATAATTTCTCGCCAAAGTGTACTTTTGGTATTTACCAACGCCTCAGTGATTGTCTCCGCCTGCCAACTCACTAACAAATTAATGCAATCTTTCATCCTCACCATACTAGGTAGGCTTCATGACTAATTTTAAACTTGGGATTGCTTAAAACATTTCCGGTAAGATATCGTATCAGTTTTTCTCGACCTGCCGTTAAATAATACCGTAATTGGCAGAACTATTCCAGTCTAGTCGTCACCCAAACAGGGTGACCTGGCAAAACAAACAAAAATATCAATTGGGCTCTATATTTTGAACGTTCTGTCTATGTGCACTGATAATGCGCATTGTACAGACCACCGTGTGCGATTGATCCTGAATATTAACTGTACTTCCAACATATCGCTCAAACCGACTTCACCTAACAACAAGGGATACATGACGAAAAACACTCTTACGGTAAAACCATTCTAATCGGAATGGTTACTTGAAAGTAAGGGGGAGCGAGAGAGAACAAGGCGTGTATCAGCTGTCAGGGGTGTTTAGGGAGGACATGTCGACAGTATGTGTGTCATTTGGCATACGATGAAAGATTGACTGACCTAACAACAAGCTCCTGCAAAAATGGTGTTCTGTAGGCATTCTCTGGACTGGATCGATAAACTTAACGCGAGAAGCATCACGCACCACCTCGACCTTTCACAAATCACTCAGGCAGTTCCCGTTGGTTAGCCATGGTCGTGGAAGGAAGCAATGTGCGCGCTGGTATGACAACAGATGCAAACAACCTCAAATGGTGCACAAGGGTGAAAAAAGTGCAGCTAAACATACTCACATTGTGTTGGAGACTTTGAGACTGGTTGTTAATGAAACTACTCTTAGAGTGTCTTGAACCTTTTCTGAAGATCGATGAGTTCCATTTCCCTATGATAGAGCTGTGAAGGTAACACACTCGTCGTGTGTACGGTTGCCCCCTCCCCCACAGTTAATTGTCCTTGCAACGAGGCTTGGAAACGGTTTCTGAAAGCGGAAGAATTCAATATGATATGATGGAAATGCTGATTACGCCAGATTGAAAGCAACAACTAAGTTATAGTTGACTGGGAAAGTGCTTAAGTTATCTACGCTTAACTGTAGGGATACTTGAAGGCATCACTTTTAATTGAAAGTAATCGAATATAACAAATGAGTTAGCTCGAAAATATGTTCCATATCTGTTGTATTCGAACTCACTGAACTGACGGTAAGCGATGAATAAGCTCGAGCTCAAGGCTAGTCTCAACGCAGCAGGAACCGAAGAGTGGGAGCTGTGAACTCGGCTAGTTAATTTGGAACTGCAAGCATTTTTCTAGATGCAAATAAGTAAAGTAATTGATTAGACGATCTAAAACGGGGGAGCTAGTCGTGTAAAGCTCCCCGATTAACAGTTGTGACCGGTGACATCAGGGTAAACAGGATACTGTTGAGTGTTTGTGCCCGCGCCTCTCCGGTTGGCGGAACCGAAGTCGAAGTGCGTTGTGGTCTGGAACTGGCTGTCCTGGAGGTTTGGATTACCACAGTGTACCGAAATCAAATGAGCAAATCCGCTAATGTGTTGTCTTTGAGATGGATATAGAAAATAAAGAGCCTATAACCTAATAAATGAATGACCACTGTAGGGCTGCCATATAATCCCTGAGTATATAACTGAACGTGTGATTGTAAACAGCGGTACGCAGTCTGAGGCTACCGTAAAAAGAGCTGTGTAAGATGGCGCGGTTTTAACAGTGAAGTGTGTGATACTGGTATCTCACATTTCATTTCCAAGTTGCTGATATTCGTGTGTGCAAAATGTCCATTATGTAAATGATATATACATTTTTCCCTTAATTTTTAAATCTCGAATTCGTGCATGATTTAGTTCCAAAGTGTACAATTTACTTGCCACCGTTTATCCACGTACATGGTTCGTTGACGTTCATTGCACAATTTACAATCGCTTGACCTATCTAGGTTGAGAAATCGAGGCTTCAAATTCACCGGTAATTACGGATATAAAAGAAATAGGCACCATGTGCAATACCATTACACATTTACAGTTGGGCAGAGATGATACTCCAGCAACAGTAATCACCTCAACAAACCGGCGTTACATCACGTGTGGTAATTGTGAAAACTACCTCGACCGTTCTGGAGCTGACAGCGTGAAGTGAACACTCTTGAAGGCAAGAACAACGCCAAACCGGCATCATTTCTTCTTTCTTCCGTCAGATAAGTTCACAACAGCGTTGCTGATAAATAGTTTGATCTTGATCAGATCTGCGTTTGCATTCATTCGACGCAACCAATCGGAAACCATTATCGTTTCTCTCAGATCACCGAATATCAGTGATGGACGGTGCAGCTTGACGTTGTCTATGTAACTTTTAACATTCTGAGTTCCCGATTCTCGTGAAGCCAACTCACTCCTTGCAACTACATTTGGAGCAACTTGCACCAAGGCTAGTTCATTTAATCCGCTGGAAACTAGAGATTCTGTCCATGTATCAACCACGGTGATCGTATGCTTTAGGTCAATCAGTACGCTCATCTGTGAAATAACATAACCGTCACTGTTCAAATCAACGGAAAATTCTGTTGAGACCGAGGGGAGAAAACGTCATAATCACCATCACAACCATCTTGAGTCCGACCAAGACGTACTGTGAGTCGGGCCTCCGATTACCTCAACAGTGATGTGGAATATCCTAGAATAGAACATCACTAAGAGGTCTGAAAAATAACAAAAGACTGAACAGAACAACTAAGACTGGCAGGAATGCAAACACACCATTGGCTGCAGCACATCACCATCCCAGATAGCGTTTCTAATCAGCGATTTGATTGGTCACAAGGACCACAGCTAGGCAGGCCACACCTACCCACTCTCTTCAATGGAACAGTCAGGGTCTTCGTCCTCATATTTCGTGATCATCTCACGACTGGACCACCACGCGGTTTCACCCAACTGTTGGTGATCTCAGTGTATAATGCTCCGTACGAAAAACGATCGGATGGCACACGAATGCGGGACCCAACCATCGTAAGCTAGAAATGGCGACACATCTCAGGCGATCCGGAGTACGTGCCATCAAACAGCCGTGTTGGCACGCGACCAGTTCACTTAATACGGGCCAGGTGGCAGAGGAACCGGCGGTCAAACATAACAGATCTGTTAACATCTTTACCGTGGACAGGCCACGTTCCCAAACCATGGAGCAAAAAAGAACGCACACGAACAGTGTATCGTCCTTCCTTCAGCGACAAACGAACGTCTTTACGGCGCCGCTGATGACGCAATTTGGCAAAGGCGACTCGTGTCTTTGTTATCCTTGCTGATGTCACCAGCAATAACACGAGCTGATGAGATAGTCTTACCTAAGTGTGGGAGAGTGTTCATAGTCTGAAATGGACTGCCTGCAATAAAGAAAGTAGGAATGGGAATGCCCTAGTCTTGAAGAAGCACGTTGCAATTTGGAAGTGAAAAGTGCATGCCGTATAAATCAGCACAGCGAATCACCTTGTCCAGTATGGTCTGCATGCCTTCGGCAGAGGGGCTATGTGAGACATCATCCACATATTCCATGTCGGTCAACCTAGTGCCAGGAAGAAGCTCAACACCAAGGTTGCCGGATTTCCCGAACTCAACCTCCAGAATGTTACCTACGACAAACGTGAACAGGAATAAGGAGACCAGACACTCTTGACGAACACCACTAGAAGTGATGGACGCCCAAAACAGTTGTCCACAACCCCTCACCCTGCTCACAGAGTGATCTTGACAAATTCACGAATTCCCATAGAACACGCTTGCGACATTGCAAACAACTGATTCAGAAGCAGATTTTAGATCTAGAATGATAACAACCATCGGCTGCCCATAAGTATCGACGATCCAAGATCCATCACAAGGTAAAAGTGTGATGGACAAAACTCCAACAGGACCGGAATCCCGCATGTTCTTCACACATTTAATTTATCTGGGATTAGTGTCCTGACGTAATCTAAGAGCAGTGATTAATTTGCATGCAGCAGATACTAGACTGATGTTTTGTGGTTGTCACATAGACCTCGGGCCACCTTTTTGAAAGCGGGGATTACGGTTGATAAGCACCATTCCTAAGATACCTCTCCAGTTATCTAACTGTCTGAAAGCGTTTTGTAGGTTCTGATATCAACCTCTCCCCATCATTCTTGGAAATAGAAAGAAGGAGGACATCTGGACCAGCAGCCTTGTTAAGAGGCCATTTCTGTGTCTGAGAGAGGGCCATTCGGGTCTGTCGTCTACATGGTCTGGTTGAGGCCAGTCGTACTCTATAGCAAAACGTTCAGCTTATATTTCAAGCCGGCGCGATTGGCTGGTGATGTGATTCATCCTATGCACATATTTTCTCACGAACATACCGAATTGACAGCCAATACAAACGCGAACTGGAGAAAAAAGGTGTGATGTGTCTGAGTTGTGAACAGATCAGCTAATTGTATATTCAATCATGCAACTTGAACTGAGAAGACAAACGAGTCGGCTGGAAAACACGCTGGGTAATGAACGCTCAGAGAATGGCAAGATAGAATGATTGGTCCACAAAAAAGAAAGCACCAATAATGAGCTGCGATGCAAATGAAAAGGCAATGTATGGGTGCAGTAAATGAATGCAACTGTTTGCTTGGTGACTGTCCACCTAACAATAGCTTTCTTCTATTCCCTGGTTGAAAGGTCAGTTTTACCTCCATTGACGGTTTGGGTAAGTGGTGTTCACGGTCTCTGCGTGAGCTCTTAGTCAGCCTGTGTTTATGTTCTCGACGGTCGTCATCAAGTTCAGGAACATGTGGATTCGGGAGACGCTTGTTCATGAGGTTCACCGACGTGACAGAAATCCAGTTCCGTCGCAACTGCACCTCTTCGGAAGACACCTTACAGCGAGCCTCCACAGCTGCCACGATTTGTTCCTAGTGCTCGTCAGGCTCTCTTACCTAATTCGAACTGGGCAGTTTGTTTACCACTGCCTCCTGCTAAGCGTTGCTTACACTCTCCTCGCTTGGATGTCAATTAAGTACTGTAGCGAGGACAGACGGTCGCACTATACTACTTACATCACTATTCAGTAGCGGGGCGACAGCATGGATCAGAATGATCACGGGACAAACAGGGGAAAGACACAGGAAGGATCATTGGAGGGTAGCATCACACTGAATGGCTTTTGCCATATGAGGAAACTGAGACTTGGTGTCAAAAGCAACCGGAACATCCTCAGATCAGTGTGGTGTGCAAATGAGTGTTTTTGTTCGTAGTCCCGTTGAGACGCATAAACCACGTACTGGTTTCCCCAAATAAACAACTTCTGTGCCATCCGCCATCTCGGTTCACAACAGTACCACGTGCTTACAAGTACATGATCTCTGAACAAACGACAAGACAAAACGGGCACACACAACAGCATGGTCTGAGTTCAAATGGTCGTTCCAAAATGTGTGACGATCTTTAACACAGTGGCACAACCTGTAACTAACTGCTATATGATCGAGTTGTATCCATGGTTGAGAGGCACAGAATGGTCTGCATGTAACACAATGCCTACTCCTGTGTTGAAATGAGGTGCTTGAAATATAGGAACGGTGAAATGTGCACAGGTGCAGATGTCTACCATTGTCAGCGCATTGTAGCAGGACACCAAACATATCTACCAACCTATTCTCTTCTGAAGAAAGATGATCAAACTGAACATTCAAATAGACCGCTAGTATAATGACGTCAGAATGTTCAGCTCGCTCCAGATCAACGAGGGTGTCGTAGAGTGCATTTTTGGTAACATCCGAACAGCTCTTCATTAGATCATGTACTGACATAATTGAAACACGCCGCTTTTCTGATTTGAGTTGGCAGACTTTAACCGGTGTATCCAGTCTGACAAAGCACCAGGGACTGTTCACTAGGATTCAGTGGTGCAAACATTGCTCTGCTCTGGAACTCAGCGTGGCTCCCACTTCAGCTTGACCACGACATTCAGCTCCCGCAACACCAGACCTCGAGAGAAAAACGCTTGGATCGACAGGAGTGGATCCAAGGAAATAATTTTGTTAGAATCGTACACTCGTGTCTCCGATAAGCAGTAACCATCAACCTCCAGACGTGAGAGGGTATTTGCCAGAGCAGTTTGCTGACCGACTTATCGGAAAATGCTTTTTTGTCTTCAGAGCACAATCATCATCCGAAGGTACAGAGAATGGAAAGGTTGTAATAAGTGAATAGTGTCACTTTAAGGAGAACAGTAACTTCTTACACTTCCTGCTTGCTTATTGACAGTTAACCTGGACTTGCAAACTGACCCGAGGTTGTGTCTAGAAGACCCAATAATCAGTTTCAGCCTCCACTAAGTGTCAGACATACTCCGACCTGCTATCAGCGTGTGTGCAAAATTTAATACTATGTTGATCGAACGTGTGTGACAAACCCAAATTTGTTGAGTGCCATCAGCCGATCTCTTTTAGGCAAAGAAAACTGAGGTTTTCGAGTAGTCTTGTCGTTAGATTTAGATACGTACAAGTGTTTTATAGCAGGCAGTTTCGTTGAGTAGTATACTACTCACAAGTAGTGTATTACACATAGGTGACATTCAGGAACCAAGTGTGAGTGTTGTTCAATCTGAAATTAACGAAATCCTTAACTACTCAGCAGTAATCTAGACTTGGTTTCAAGGTGACCAAAACACTGAGCAAGGTTAGTGGAAATCGACATCATCAGCTAGGCGCTACATTTCAGAAACTTCGCAAACTGGAACATTCAAAAATTCGACATGGTCCCACTTGCGGTAGCTCAGGTTCGCTGTGTTTAAAAAACACAGAGGAATACGGGCCCGATGGTTATTGCAGTTGCGCCCAAGTACATATCAGTACACCCTCGATCTCAAAGAATAAGTAGGGGCACTTAGCACGTAACAACATTTGACGCATACATAAGCGACACTTCGTGTGCAGCACATATCGTGCACCTGGCGGTAAGTAACCGCATTGCGTTTGCTCATTACCATTGCAATTTTATAGACATGAACGGGTGAATTACTCATCTGTTGAAAGTGAGAATGTATTTTCTTTTTGTCGACCTCTCGGCAACTGAAGCTGACGTTCCATTCCGTGAACATCGATCCCTTATACGGTAATTATTTCCCCACCGGTCTTGTGTACGACTTCACTAGATCGTCCATTTCAAGACCTCCAATCAGCCACTAAGTGCTGAACGACAAACACCACGGATATTGTGAGGTGAGTGCGTGGATGTAAGGTGTAGTGGGTTGAGATGAAGAATAATGTGTCCGTCCAATCGCTTCACATCATTTGGAAGATGCTGGCTGGCTTTACCAAATACGTTGGATCAAGCGTAAATCGTAAAACGAGCCACAGACCAAACGAATAAGCCCCAAAAGATTAGCGGCCAGATGACATGCAGAAAGGTATCATTAGGACAAACCGGTTACCGGGGGGATTAAGGACTTGGAATTTGAACTGTGGATCGGCAGAGTAACGGAAATGCACGAAACAAGTTTAAACGACCTGCTGTTCGTGGGATGGGATACTACCTGGTGCTCTTCAAGTATAGACTACAATCAATCAGAAAAAACGCCAGTCAGTTGGTGTCTAACTTTAAGGACAGACCCAGCGAGCAGACTAACAGATCGCCCGCCTTCGTTACGCGCTTAACCGTTTGATCCGAATACGAGAAAGAAAAGAGACGCGGCAACACCATTTATTGGAAGAACGAGTCACAATTAGGTCACAGAGGCTCTGACTTTACAGGACGAATGGACTACCATACATAGCAGATAAGACGCGAGGCAAATCAAATGAGACGATCACAGGTGGCAGTCAGACACAGCGAATCAAACGAAACGCTCATATATAGCAGTCAGGATATCAGAACAAATTATATTACAGGGAGCATCACAAATAACGTTACGGGGAGCGTCAGAAAGCAAAGCGAGAAAACACAGTCCGGATAAGCACACAGGCTTTCGACCATAGGCCAGCAACCTGAGTGGATGAGTGGAACCATACCACAATCCACGACCATACCATCTGAACTGGGCCGGTCGATCGATATGGCGTGATGCGTCCTGGCTGCTTCGTTAGGACGTGTACCCCCTATCGCAGACTTGAGAAGTGAAACACCGTAAATAGATAAAGGTAAACGGAATAACTCTGAGAATTCGGTTCGCACAATCCGAGGTTTTGCAAACGACTCCTGAGGTTTGGGGCCTGGGGGTGTGGAGCAGCGATGAGATATATACAAAAAGCGGGCAAACCTGGTCGCTTTGGGTATGAACTCACGCTATGTAAGTGGTGTCAGTTAACAGCCGCTATACACACACCACGATGGTGACTGCACGCGTCATTTGAGATGCAAGTGCATTAGGCCTACCCCCGTGTTGCCAATGCAAATGAGCCAACAAAATGACGTTGTCCAAGGCACTGTGAGTAAAGAAACTGAGTAAATCGGATGGACGAACAACAGTTTACTCTGAGGTTTACAACGGGGGAGTTCTGTTGTGAACTCCACTCGTGGTTGTCTGGCAGGGGTGAAATGTTGAAATAGGGACCCTTCCGAGGCTGGCACGTTCCTTAAAGCCGAACACTGCGAACGTGTGGAACGGTTTACAATGAAGCAACAGACAACTTGGATTACTACCCAATTTAACCAACAAGAGTTCCAGCAGAGAGAGAATAAACCAGCCGATCCCTTCGTTAACTAATTTGAAAATGGAGGAGATGATTTTATCATGTGGTGCGGCTGGGATAAATCACAAACTGAAGCAATTCTGCATCGTAAGCGTGGTACTCGACTTGGGTTTCAAATTTGCTTAAATTTCTAGAACGTGGAAATGATAGAAAACATGAGTCATAGGGGGACATAAGTGAGTTACAGCAATTAAGTGGTTTAGCTTCATACTATATTACACCCCCTTTCAAACCATGAGTCAGACATCTCTACGGATGTTTCCCATTCAAAAACCATGTTTGGATGAGCGAATCGATACGTTCTGTGGCACAAACGGATTCACGCGAGGTCCATAGACCAGGGCAACAGATCGCCAACTTCTCAAACCGATATCAACACGTTTTATCTTAACGACAATAATCACACAACCCATTAAAAAGTCATAATGTGGTGAATACTCAGACCGGAGGTGTGGGTATTCCAACAGTCGGCAAAATACCTCAACGCGGGGGAGAGGCATGCTCAAAAGCCCACAACGAACGGATCGGGGACGGCGGGGACGACCGGATGAGTCATCGCTCAACTGGATCGGACCAACAGGCGAGACATTGCAGGCAAAAGAGAAGGGACGACAAAGTTGAAGGCGTGATTATTCCAACACTCGCAGGAATATCGCGACGCGGTCGTAGACCACGCTCAGAGGCCAGTGGAGATAGATGGAGGAGAACAAGAGCAACCGGACGAGCAATTGCTCAATGCAATCGGACCAACGGGCGTAGAATGGCAGACAGAAAACCCCCCCGGTAGACGGCGCCGATCGAACGCATAAACCGGACAGAAGTGCACACGATGCGTAGGCGGAAACTTGGGGGTGTTGTGATCCGGAATGATTACTATGAAACGCAAGCGCGCGTGTGGCATGAGGACTAGCGTATTGGAAAATAAAGGTTGCGCTTTATTGGACGCCTTCTCGCTACAATAACACTAGAGCAATCAAAATACTGATAGATTTGAGGATGTGCAAATTTTGTTGAACATTGTCGGGACCGTCCATAGGCGGTATATATTTGAGGAAACATTTTCCAATAGAAATAAACTCGATTTTGATAAAGCCCCACTTTATAAGTGGGACTTGAATTTTGACAAATTGAAACAACTGACAAATGCGCACCCTCGAAACTTCCGGGTATTTCGTTTACGTATTTTTCTGTTGGCGCTGCTTGCGCACGTACCTAGAAAATAACCACTAACCACTATTAGACCACAGCCTTTGCCTAAAATAGAATCGATCACTGTTTGTTAACCCGTCAGCCACGAGTTCGCGGAGAATCAAGCTAGTGTCAAGCAAAGACACATAAAGTAGATAATCTACGAGAACGTTCAAATAAAACCACAAACATGCTCGGCCGGTCTTGAGAGAACAGCTCCCAGGTGGACGGCCCAAAGTACCTACTAGAGCGTGATAAATCGACCACCAAACGGTTCAGCGCTTTTTAGACGGCTTGGGCGTTGACAACAAAAAAGTCGACACCGTCAGCGCGATCTCAGTCTACGATGCTAATCGAAATTCCGCGCCGCCACTAGTGGGTCTATCCAACAAAAGGGTATTGTGTTACGAGATTGTGACGACTGATGTCAGAACACACGGTTACAAGACCACAGGTCAGCACTAACCAAGAACATCCCATAAAAGAAATTGTTGTATAACAGGCAGTTTCACTGTGAGTAGTATACTACTCACAAGTAGTGTATTACCCACAGGCAACATTCAGGAACAAAAGGACAAGCCCCGAACACGACGGACAAGAAGAGACTATCGGAACAGTGTATACGTGCTGTGTGAGAACTTCCACCAAGGCGAATGACAACGTACTGTCACCCAATGTATGTGAGTGCATGCCTGTCGTGCAAATGAGTGTACGCGTTTGTGGTTTGGTTTTTGACATGACCTAGACGGAAGTTTGCGCAATAAACCAACTTGTTGGCCAAGCGTCTTTTGCGGACATAACAATTGGTGCCGTGACCAGGATGCGAGGATGAAGATTCCCTGGCCACAGTCGTTCGAAAATGGAGACGTCCGGACGTTCCTGGAGGACTTGGAGGACGTGGCCGAAGTAGTCGGAGTCAAGACCGACCGTGGGAAGCTGGCTGCCCTGCGGACGCTGGTGAAGGGCAGGGCGAAGGCGGTGCTGGACGCAGCGCGAAGAGGCCCTGCGAAGATGTAGTGGGCCGCTGCGAAGGATGCGCTGGTGACTGCGTTTGACAGCCCGGCCGACCGCCAGGAGGCCATGTGGCGGTTCAAGGCGGCCAGGCTTGGACAAGGAGCGGACCCATGCTGGACAGGGCTCTGCCAGGATTGGATCAAGAATCACGACGACAGTTGTTAACGGAACAGTTTACTGAAGGTCCCCCGATAGCGGTTCGCGACCAAGTCCGTATTGCGCATGTCGTCCGGCCGATGGACCTTGACGAGCTGGCGAAGGTGACGCGGGAGTTGGCAGTAATGTCCGTGACCTCAGTGGATGCAAACAGCAATACGGACAAGAAGACACTTGAGGTAATGCAGAAGAAAATGGAGCAACTCGCAGCGGATGTAGCTGCCCTGAAAACAGCAGCACGGAAGAACGATCAACCAGGAGGCTGCTTCATCTGTGGAAAAAAGGACATTGGAAGAAGGATTGCCCAATCCGGCGGTCTCAGAGGTCTAAAAATAAAGTGTTTCGTGATTGTTCTTTTTGTTGGGCGGGTCGACTAGTAATGGGAGCGATTGAGAAGGGGGCCGTACATACAAGGGTTGAAGTTGATGGAGAGGTAGAACAGTGTTTAGTCGATACAGGGGCAGCTATTTCGTTGATTGCTCGTGCCGAAAAGCAAAACCTAGAACCGACATCCATGATGATCAAGACGGTTGGAGGTCATAGTCTACTGGTTGACGGTGTGAAAGAATGTGGGGTACGTATCGGCGGCCATATCGTAAAGCACCGTTTCATTGTGTCCCCAGAAACCAGGCAAACGATACTCGGAGCCGATTTCCTCGCTGCAACAGATGCCGTGATTGACTTGAAGCTCAAGAAGTTGTCAACCAAGTATGGCTCCCTGACGCTCATAGGACAGCGAAAGGATAGCGTCAACCAAGTACGCAAGGTTAAAACCCCCAGTTGCACAGCCCCCCTGCTCCAGTCCACGGTCGAGAAATACGCGGAAGTATTTACGACTGACGATGATCCGTACGGATTTTGCAACTGGATTGCCCATGAAATACCAACAACCGGAACATTTCGACCTCACGGGCCCCGCAGGATACCGGTTCATCTTGAGGAGGAATTGAGGAGACAAATACAGAACATGCTGAGCGAGGATGTTATCGAAGAAGCCAACAGTCCGTACAACTCGCCTGTTCTCCTGGTGAAGAAGTCCAACGGGAAGTACCGCTTTTGTGTGGATTTTAGACGGCTGAATGAGGTAACACAGAATACAGTCGTACCAATACCGTCCGTCGCTGATATTTTTGACAAGCTACAGCAGGCGAAATTGTTCACAGTTTTGGACTTACGCTCCGGATACTGGCAAGTACCAATTAAACCCACAGATCGTGAGAAGACCGCATTCACGGTAGGCGAAAAACAGTATCAGTTCAAGCGCATGCCGTTTGGCCTATCCGGGGCACCTTTCACATTTCGGCGCCTGATGGTTCAGCTGGTAAAACGACTGGATAATGTGGCGGTATACGGAGATGATATCGTAATATACAGCAACACGGAATCGGAACATGCTGCCCATATAGATGCTGTCTTGAATCGCATTAAGAACTCAGGACTGCGGATCAATGCTGATAAGTCACAGCTCGGACGATCATCGGTGGTGTTACTGGGACACAAGGTGGGTCAAGGCGAAATCAAGCCTCTCCCGGAGAAAATACTGACAATTAGAGAAGCCATGGCTCCGAATTCCAAACGAACCCTGAGACAATTTTTGGGTCAAGCGGGGTACTACAGTCGGTTCGTGAAAAATTTTCACTCCATTGCATTGCCATTGTACGAACTCCTTCGAAAAGACAAGAAATTTGAATGGACCGACGATGCCCAGAGGGCGTTCAAGCGAGTGCAACAAGCGATGAACGAGCAACAACTGACGTTGAAACTACCGAACACAAAAGAAACGTTCATCGTAGCAACAGATGCCAGTGACCGTGGCATTGGGGCAGTACTCAAGCAAAAGGAAGGAGTAATCGAGTATGCCAGCAGAGTCCTGACTCCAACGGAGCAGAAATATTCGACTATTGAAAAGGAATGTTTGGCAATCGTCTGGGCACTGGACAAGTGGAGGCCATACCTGTTGGGTCAACAGTTCCACGTGGAGACGGATCACAAACCCCTGGAATGGATCATGACTGCGAGGGACCCGAGAGGCAAATTAGCCCGATGGGCATTACGTTTACAGGAATATGACTTCACGATCAACCATGTGCCTGGTTTGAGCAATTGCGTCGCGGATTTTCTTTCTCGACCACAAGTAGACGACGAACTCCCCAAAGTGACCGTTGGAGTCAACGGCTTAATAATGGAGCAGGACCCACAAACGCTAGTACGCCTACAACGTCAAGATAAGGTCCTCCGGAAAGTGATTGAAGCTCTGGCAAGAGGCGTGAGAATCCCCACAAATACTAAGGATGAGGAGCTGAAAATGATCGCATCCCAATGGAAAAGAGTTGGCTTAAACAGTGCAGGCGTATTGAAATGGCAGCGTGGCGTTGGGCGCCCTTGCATGGTAGTCATCCCGAGACAACTGAGGAGGAAAGTGGTGGCAGACTGCCATGAAATGGCACACACCGGATGCACTAGGACGTATGATCTGCTGCAACAAAGAGCATATTGGCCGAAAATGAAAGAGGATGTGACAACTTACGTGCTTGCATGCCAACAGTGTCAGTTACCGAAAGGCGACAATCGGGGAGCCCAGCAGCCCTTACAACCAATACCAGTCTCCGAAATCGGTGAACTCTGGTCTATGGATCTTAAGGGCCCATTTCCACTGAGCGCCCGCGGTAACCAGTACGTTCTGGTCATGACAGAACACTTTACTCGTTGGATCGAAGCGACTGGCGTTCCGGATCAGAGAGCATCTACGATGGGAGACATGGTGATGAAGCACATTGTAGCAAACGACGGTGTACCAAAGGTGATTGTGACGGATCAGGGACCATGCTTTGAAAGCGATGAGTTTCGAACACGCATGCAACACCTGGGAATCAAGCGCATCCGAACGACGCCGTATCACCCACAAACGAGTGGCCTAAATGAACGTAACAACCGAACGGTCAAAGAATGGTTATCAGTCAAAGGAGGAGACTGCGTTGCCACCGGCGTTATTGGCCTACCGGGCGTCTGTGCAGGCGAGCACGAAGAAATCTCCATTTCAATTGATGTACGGTAGAACCCCTCGACTTCCGGTGGATCAGGACATTGGGGTATGGCCAAAGTGCATTGATTCCACTAGAGTTGGTTACCGAAAGAGCCAAACAAAATCTGAAAGCAGCGCAGGCACGCACAAAGGAGCAATCCACAAGGCAACGGTTCAGCAAGACCAGAATGTTCAACCTAGGAGAACGGGTGAAATATCGAGACCATCGGAACACGGGTGCCAGCGGGCCAGGATCAAGAAAACTCCTGCCTAAATGGAAAGGTCTGTATTTGGTAATATCCCGACGGGGCCCAGTATACACGACCAAGAAGGGCGGCGAGACGAAACGAGTGCACGCCAGAGTTACCAACGTGGCACGAGATGCCGGCGCGACGAACCAGAAAATCAATCATCCGGGAGAAAACACCGCGTCGATCGGAGAGGATTCGTCGACAAATGCGAAGGAAGGAGGAGGAGTGTTGTATAACAGGCAGTTTCGTTGTGAGTAGTATACTACTCACAAGTAGTGTATTACCCACAGGCAACATTCAGGAACAAAAGGACAAGCCCCGAACACGACGGACAAGAAGAGACTATCGGAACAGTGTATACGTGCTGTGTGAGAACTTTCACCAAGGCGAATGACAACGTACTGTCACCCAATGTATGTGAGTGCATGCCTGTCGTGCAAATGAGTGTACGCGTTTGTGGTTTGGTTTTGACATGACCTAGACGGAAGTTTGCGCAATAAACCAACTTGTTGGCCAAGCGTCTTTTGCGGACACAATGAAATGGCAAAAACAAGAGCGGACAAAAAACGAGATGTGTTCATATATATGTATAGGCATGTGTATTATACACAAAAGTTTACTGTATGAGAAAATACAATGCTTTGGTATGCGGCAGAACAGTCTTCACAAGAGGGAGCGGCCGTGTATATGTTTATCGAATATTCCCGTTGTGATCAAGTATGAGATTTGTTGCAATTTACAGGGAGAAATGTGTGGAAAATCAGGCGGCTGAGCCAAACAGGCGGTCGCAACGATGTGTGAAAATGCTATAAAAAAATAATGATAGCTGAAGCTAACACGTTCCTCTTGGCACACGAAAATAAATGCGACCTCATGAACGCCTACCTACACAAACGAAATGTCCGCAGAGGTATTGACAAGGGAAGAGCAACTGTAAATTCTCGAACGAGGATAGAAAACGCACTGGTGGAAGCTTAGGGATATCACAAGATGAGCACAAAACAGTAGAACAAAAAGGCTAGATCGAAGTGATTTTCTCACCGAAGAATCGAGCAATGCGTCTGATACGAAAATAAAACGAACAACTCTGACACGGAAAAAATAGAAAAGGGTATCAAAAATCGCGTAAAAAATAGTGTAAAGAAACATAGGCTGAATAGCTCCCTGCATGACGGATGGCCCAGATTTTGAACTAGAATGCGGTGATGCTTACGTCAGCTGAACCGGTGTGTGAAGGTGGAGATACCTGTAAGAGAAAGTGAGCAGGGGTTCATCAACAAGTGAAAAACGGTGTTACAGCTGAGTGATATTAGATGAACATGATATCCAACAACCTTCAACTAAGAAAATGTATTTTCAGTAAGCAATCCGAAAGAAGGAATACAGAACGACAGAACCTTTCACAGGACCAGATTAGACAAGTGAACCGAGGAGAACCAACATACAAATCTCTACGAAGATATAATCGCAAAGTAAAAATCGACGACACAGAAGTTAGGCGGACTGCAAAAAAGTTCGCACAATACACAAATGAAAAATGTTCACACTAGAGTATGACTGACCTGGATAAATCGTTTCATGAATCGTGATAGAGAAATCTTAGTGTAAACCAAACTGGATAATATACTTTATTTCGTCTTGTTATCTATAAACATGAAGTGGAGAAAACTTACAACGTATTAGATCTGTCCGGGGAATCAGATTAATCTGCATTCTTCGAGCTCTAATGACCTGAATTATATGAGAAGAAAGTCATGACCCGTTTGGCACAATCATACGATAACCCACTCTGTTGCAGACGCCCGCGGAAACCGTTTCGGATGGGATGTATGAAGATACGCAATCGGGCTTGCGTGGATATTCAGAATACACACAATGAACCGAGGAAACGGCGAAATATTCCCATTACATGAATAATCAGTGTGTAAAATCACGTATCTGAATCCGCCCACTATTGAAATTACATACGGCCTTAAGATAGTAAAAATGTCCTGTCGTAGATTGCTAATGCCGACTTGGGAGTGCAATCACAACAGTGATATCCCGTCACCATTTGGACTGAAAACGATGTACATCGGCTATTGTAGCTTGCTACAATCAACGTGTTACCCGGAGTTTCAGACATTATTTGAACGATGAGCCAGAGCGTTCGTTACGCGGTACTCCGATCACATACATCTGAGGCTTCAAAAACACTAATAATATAGAACATTTCTAGTGTGAACGAGCGAATTTTCGTAGATATACAGAAAGAACACTTTGCTGATCAACAGGATGGCGCGAGTTAGAAACTACGAAATGCCACTCGGGAGTTGACTAAACGACCACCAACCTTTGCATCCATCAGGCTGACACAACTAACATGATAAGCGCTGAACTTAGTATAACAGGGCATATTGAGGGACGGAACGTTTACCGGATCCAGACGCAGAAAATTTTCAAACAAAAGCTGCACACGAAAATAAAGTGAACGTAATTGGACAGTAGTATTTGACGCCAGAGAAGGAAGGTCACTAGACCATTCGGCTGAAAGAGGAACGAGGAACAAAAAATGCGACACAATCACATCCACACGACTGGTAGCAACGGTTCTCCCGTTAACTGGGAATAAATGACGCCTGCACATAGTCATCAACATAGGTGACTTGCACTGCGTTGCAAGCGGTTCCATTCGCATATCCCGTATCTAATGTGAACGGGGAGAAATAAGACCGGGTGATGTGGGAATGGAGGCCTTTGTGGTTCGGCCAGTCGATGTTGGTTAGCCACATGGTAGTTCAAGTATGAGAGTGAAACCAATATCTCTCCGAGGCGGAAAATAGATCCCAACGACAATGTCTAAATTAGGAAGAAAGATCTTCGAAATGAAGCAAGAGAGTTCAAAACAGGAGTATGTACCAATGCACTGTATGAAGGGTTGGGAAAACCACATCTAAATTCGGACAGGGAACCAAACGAAATCTTTAGCATAGTGCACCAGCAAAACTGAACAGAAACAGAAGGTAAAGCTCAAAGTAGACAAACACATGCATGTATAACGTTAGGTCACACTCACCGAATCAGTGTTAAGTGTAGGTGATCGGGCGGCCTCGGATGGTCCAGGAGTGCTGAGCTCATTCTGCATCTGTTCCCCTTTAAAATAAAAAAAACGTCAGCTAGCTCATCAGTGCGCTGCAATCATAAAACAAGCCAATAAAAGATACGACCAAGTTCAAGGTTGAGCATCGACTTTGCCAGGTGCTCATGTGACGGCAGACAAAACAACGGCTGCCCAGGCGAAGGCAAACTGCAGTAAACCATGAAACGCAAAACGAATTAAAAGTAACTCAACGATATGAAGAGCGACCCGTGCGACGGTTGAGGACTGGTGCAAACGAGCACGATATAAAGGAACGCGCAATCAGAAAACGTGAAATGGCTTACCGACAAACCAGTAATACTGGATCGAAACAATTGCGGTCCGACCGGGTAAAAAATAGTGCTGCATACAAATCAAAGAAAACGGCCATAACTCTGGGTGGCAACGTTGGGTTGTATGTACCGAATGGATAAGTGAAGATTTACGTAAATTAAACATCATTCATAATTGACCATGGCTGTCGCAGTCTCACAAAATTTTCAATCAGCCTCTTTTGGAAAGAACCACTGTAGTCGAGTTTCGTTCGTGCTAGAGCTCATCACTAATGCAAATCCCTGCCCCGGCGGGGACTATAACTTCATCAGCGTCATAGATAGCAATACATTAGTGGTTCACTCTAACACTAAACTACCACATTACCATGAAGAAAAAGCAAACCTTATATAGGAAGAGAAAGGGGAAAAAAGTGGACGAGAAGAAACCTAACTACCGAAAACAACTACGTCCAGATTCAAACATCCAACATCAAGGTGCCTACACCTTGCAAACGAACAACCGAACTGCAAGTGAGAGTGAAGCGTCATCAACAAGATAGCTTCCTTACGGCTTTTCCTGTCCCACGTCATTGAATGCACTCACTTCACAGACAACTCGGGCAAACAACGACAACATTCACGCCAGAGCTCGATTAACCGCCATCTCACCTAGAGTCTCTAGCCACCGACTTTGAGCCGCTAGGGCCTCAGCCCGGAAGACGAACTCGATCTACAGTGGCCAACCCAACGCTTTCACGAGGCAACCATGTCCACTACTGTACTCCTGACCTCACAATGGGCACGATTGAATAACCATACGTCAATGCCCAGTCACACTCACTTGTGAGTAGTACTAAGATCACTGTGGCTGAGCGTTCACATATAAGTCAGTCGTGCCTAAATTGAGGTTAATGGCGCAGTGGTGAAGGCACTTGTTTCATGAAAGTGTGGCCGGAGTTCTAGTTCCCACCGTCGCGCAAGAATGTGGATTAGTGGTGAGCTCTAACAAGAGCGAAACCCGATTATAGTGGTTCCTTTCGAAAGTTTGAGAATGTGACAGCTACGATCAATTGTGAGTGGTGTTCAAGTTTCGTGAAACCAAAACCCCTATTACTCACCAGTAATGGAGATTTGTTGAATCATAAGGGAGTTATAACATCTCATGGCCGAAGGCATTGGATATAAAGATTTGGGAAGAATAGGCGTAAAAACAGAACATCGGCGCTTACTACGATCGGTCAACAGCGAAGATCTAGCGTTGTCCTAAACTGGTCGGTGAATGAAAGGAACGAACCAGTAACATTCGGGAACGAAATGAAAGGTGAAGTAAACCACAATCCATCACCAATTCATCTGATTCACGTGTTTGGTGAATATGATGTCTAGATCCTACGGACAACGCAGCATCAAATGTCTGCAAGAGTTGAGGACACCGGCATCGAAGGAAGCTGGAACGTTCACCCGGTCATCATCATCACAGACCGTAACACGTCGGCGATTCTTTACTGAGGCTAAACTATCATACAGCCACGAAAAAACGGAAGGAGAGGGACCTAACTACAGAAAGACTACTATATTCAACATCGAGGTGCCTACCCCCTGTAAACAAACAACCGAGCCACAAGTGATAGTAAGGCCTTATCAGTAAGATAGCTTTCTTAAGTCTTTTACTGCGCAGCGTAATTAGGTGCACTTATTTCAGATAACTGGGACAAACGACAACATTCACGCAGCTGATGCTGATTGGCCGCCATCTCACCTAACGTCTTCAGATACCGATTCTGAGCAACAAGGTCTCCAGCGCAGGAGACGAACCGGACCTACAATGGCCGAATTCACTCCTCTAAACCAGACCATCATCTGTCCGTCTCGTGCGTTATACCAAACGCCCACAGCATCGGCAGAGTGCTCGATCTGGCATACGACTAACCAGTATCCTCAATACATGGCCTAACCATCCAAGTTTATAGAAAAAAGTCTAGATTAAACAAAACCCCCGCGGCAGTCAGAACCAGAAACCCGCATTCTAACCTCTTCGTTGTTCACTCGGTGCCGTCCGACGTGAACGAGCGAACGCAGACATCGGTGGTCAAGTAACTGAAGACGGTTCACGTCTTCTATCCTGAGCGGCCGAATTTCGCAGACGTAATATAACGAAGCCCACGCTGTCGCCTTTTACACACGATCCTCAATTTCCAGAGAGATGTCTCTGTGGCCAGAGGGGTCTTAGATCAGCCAATATCGCAATAGCCTTAGAAATACACCCTTCTGTTTCATTCTTTATACCTCCACCGCCGCTGATGCGAATTCCCAAGCAAACGAACCGGTTTGCGGCATCCCTAACTTCACTATGTGACGTTGAATTCACATAAATCATAAAACATGACCAAAACACTCGCTTAAAAGGAGTGAATAAAATGACCAAGCGTATGGTGTTCCGAAAGATAGCGTATTTTTTGGAATGAGCTGTGACCATAGAACAAATAGGTCTACACACAGGAGATTCAAATTCAGTGTTATCTACCAAAACGAAGCGTCCAAAAGGCAAACCCCAAAGTGCAGTGTCGCAAATGAGTGCATCCACAAACATGCAAATGCACACAATGCAACAATGAGCAGAGAATAATGTGGAGTTGAAGCCCAGGACGACCATTCATTAGTGAAGCCATCAACGAGACAGGTGGCACACTCATCGATAATAAATCCGGGAACTGGGCAGAACATCCTGGAAATTCGAATCAGCCAGTATCAAGCCTCTACTGCGTTACCACCACGAGTTTCCACCGGTATCGGTTGACAAACTTAGGATCACCTACAATCACGGCAATTCGACTTCCCAAAAGCAAGAAAGTTGCCGGTCCAGACGATCTTGTAACGAAACGTTTTAGGAAAGATGTGAGGCATGAGTAGATGTTGTAATGTAACTGTTTCAGCTAATGCGGACGGCTGAAAACACCTCTCTATGCCGAAGTCACTAGATTATAGTCCTGTTATTTAACAAGAGAATCAAGAATTATCTGTAGATTCCATACCGATCAACCTAGTGCCCAGAAGAGGCTTCACACAAGGCTCACTGGAAAGAGGGGGGCGGACACTTAACGAACACCACTAGAAGTGATGGACGCCCAAAACACAGTGATCTTAACGAATTCATGAATTTCAATAGAACACGCTCGTGACAATGCAAACAACTGATCCAGAAGCAGATTTCAGGTCTAGAATGATCACAACCGTCGGCTGCCCATAAGTGTCGGTGATCCAAGATCCTTCTCAATGTAAAAATATGACCAACACAACCCTGATCGGACCAGTCGCAAGCTTTTGATTAGCAAGCATTTAGGTTCTCGAAGGTCGTCACCGAATTCGGAGCCGAGTAGAACTGTACATCCATTAATCAACTTGCACTTACAAGTGTATGATCTTTGGGCGAATGACAAAACAAAACAAAGCGAGTACGCAAAACAGCATGGTCCGAGTCCAAATGGCTATTCCGGTAAGTGGCTGCTATATGATCGAGTTGTACCGACGGCTGAGAAGCACATGATAGTCCCGATGTAACATAATGCTTGTGTTGAGATGCGGTACTCGAAATATGAAGCACTTCTTGTAGATGCTCCGATCAACAAGCGTGAGATGCAAGATAGATAAGTGATGATACAGCGTACAAAAATGAACACAGCTACTAAAGGTCTTTGTAGGTCGGGCTCAGATACCGACTCGCACATTCGGTAGCTAACAAGGTTAGAAAAGATGGTCGATAAATGAGCTCAGTAGCGTGAATTTTGCTGTTGTTTGAGTGAGGTGTTTGTGAACTAAATGAAAATGGCTACAAGAGTTAGCGAGGACCGTAAGGGAGCTTTTTCACAGATGATGCCTTACTTTCATACATAGTTTGTGATGAGGACGAGGATTTCTCATGGTTACATTTGGAAGTGTTTTTAATTGTTAGGTCTCATCTCTACCGTCCGGTCTGTTGCTGATTAAAGGGCTTCGATGTGATGTTATGCTGTCTATGATGATAATGGTAAGGTCAACTTTAGTACGATCCGAAAGCAGCCAGTTTTATTTATTCACATAGGTATTCACCTTACCACCAGCGAAACCAGTTATCTAGCCGGTATAGCTGGGCTAATCCAGAATGCAGTAAGGAGTAGGGGCAATCGCACTGATGGCATCGCAGAAGAAAAGAGTTAAAGTGTGAAACCGATTGGAAGTATCCAGATGAGAACAGTATCACACATTTTTCGTGAGTCCTTGTCGAGTGAATTAAAACTTGCTTACTGCGAATCAATATAGCCATTAACAGATTCACACCAGGTACATCTGGAGAATACGCTAGCTAGCAGGAGGCATAAGACGAGAAGAAAAGCATTCTGCGTCAGTCGCCATTTACAAACTGATATAGGAACAAAGTATGGGTCCATTCCAGAAGACAAACGTACTCTGCCGAACGAGATGATTGGCACCGGGGCTGTCTGAAGGTGATGGAACGTTTGCCAGTCCTCCGGGCATTGGTGGAGTATTAACATCACCGTAGTTGTCAAAATTTGTTAAGGTCCGATCATGGGAGCACTCCGAGTCAGAGTCTGGTGACACCAAACCGTCTGAACAGAGAGGCCTATTCGAGGAAACCATTAGGGCAGAAGAAGGAGGCGTTTCGAGATTGTTATCAGGAGTGACAAAGCTGCGAAGTTCAGAACGATCGACGGACACGGAAAGCTTGGACGGATCGGTTGAGCTGTTGTTACCACAGTCGTCGCTATCCGGAGTGGCGTGATCTTTTGACGTTTGTGAACCACATAATTGCCGCTTTGCCTGAGCAGACTTAGAGGCGGCTTCCGAGTAGAATGGGAGAAACTCAGTTGGCGAACTGGGAGGAATTTGTGGTCCCGGAGAGGTGCCCAAACGGGGGAGGTTAGCCATGTCTTCCTCCTCATCTAATTCAAGAACGAACGGAGTCACTGGGGGTCTAAACACGTGGGTGTTTGAAGTAGACATGGCACCAGATACGTTGTAGTTCTGCTGGTTGGGCTGATTGTTCTGCCCGACAGACATGGTACTTCCATCAAGTGAGATACAGGCTGTCTGCAATTTGGACGAAAATTGAAATTACACCACGAGCCATGTGCATGTGATATACGAACAAGGTTGACGTAGCGAAGATAATCACCACTTTGAAAATGACCAGACAGCCCATAAAATCACTCACTGTATGAAAACTAGTCAACTATTTGTTTCCTAACCATGTATCACCATTATCATCAACAGCTACGCATAGAAAACCATAGTTAAGCACTCTGACAATAAAAGAAAAAAGGTGGGCCGCAATACGAACACTGAGCTAACAAGTACTGTAGTCAAAAGTATGAATGTGAAATTTCACTTACTCCCCAAAGATTGGCATCGCGTGACGGAGTGAGACTCGGAAGTCTGGTTACTCGATCCAGCTGGTGACTGCCTGTGTGCCCATGGTGGGGTGCGGGGCTGCGCATTTCTAGACCCTCGTAACGACCGGAGTAGTAAGGTGACGGCATACTGGCGGACTGAAGTTCGCTCACTCCGAGAGGATGAATATGATCGGCTCGACTTGTATAGCCAGTAGCCAAGGAATGCTGCGCGCTCCTGCCACTGCTGGCGCTGCTGGCAGGGGAGGCTGAGGCTACGCTTGTGTGCACGGGCCCCGGAGGATCCCCATATGACTCCATATTATCAGCTCCACTGCTACTACTTAGAGGGGGACATTCGGCAGTCAGTGAATTCGTTCCGCTAGATCCAGAAGCGGTGGAAAGGTACCGAGCACGTTTGTTCGGGCTTTGTCCACCTAGATGGAAGCGGGGCTTAAACGGGAAGGACAGGTCCAATCACATGTACACCGTATGTACACAATAGTTCGGGAATAATTTATTAGCAACATCCTTCAAATATGGCGATAGGTGGCGTCCAATCGATTAACGCAATTAGTATGTGGGAAATAAGCTACTGAAAAATTTTGCATCCGCCCGCTAATGAGCGGCACGAACTACAGTATTCCTTTCTTCTCCATTACATTCGCTCCTGAATACTGACAGTCGGGATCCTGCTTCCCCACAACAACTGGGGCTACGAGAATCAAGTTATAGTGCTTCAGACAAGCATTGAATCATCATGATCAAGATTCAAAAAAGGGGTTTATTCGTGTCATCTACAAATCCCTGAAACCTGTGCTTTCAACTTACAGAATACCAATGGAGATGCAATGTTATAAGAATTAAATTTAAAATAAAAGAAAACGAGTAAATTCTTGAGTATACGATGCGTTAGATTTGAACATAATCAATGTTCACATTAAGTGATTCCTAACCAAAATAGATTCGCTATTACTACCCTCCGGGACCCACGCTTGTTATTAAACTGGACGGTAGAATACGTAGTTATTTGCATGTCAGCGAAACAAATAATAGACTAGACGTCAAGTAGTGTTAAATCACTACGCGCAGTCATGCAGCCATAATATGGAGCAACCACTAAGAACAGGCTTCGGGGATCCATGTGCACTTGTGCCTCAATTCGAATGTCCATAAAAAAGGGCACAAAAGAAGGAACAAATACGACAAGAGAGTATCTGGGAAAACAGAGACTGTGTGGTGCAAAGTTATAAAGTACGTACAATAATCAAGTGCGAAACAACATTAATAAACAAAAGCACCCTTCGCAATCAGATAACCCAATCAGCGAAACAAAAGCACTAAAAGCAAGCCTCACTGGCTGATTAAAGCACATCAGTATGGTAAATTCTTGATTGGAACGGGATTGAAATTCCGTCAATCTCGTTCGTGAAGCAAGGCCTGGTCGAAGCATTTCATCAAGGCTTTCAAACACGGTACATGATTTTGCATTATCAACTGTAGTTAACGGGATATTCAGGGTGTTCGTGTCTGGCGTTTACGCAGTCACCTAACGGCCTGTTCTAGCACGCGGCAATCTCAAAGCATCATAGATTGTTCAATGAGGCAAACGTGATTGATTATCCTTCCGACTTTTTGAAATGCATGCCGATGACAGTCTGTGGGACAAGAAGGATTAAACGGCGCTACAGACATGCAATCGTAAGAATTCGGGTGAGTAATCGGGGAATTAGTGAAGTTCAGGTTGAACATCACCTACATTTCATCACAGCCTTCGTAGTCGGGTAAATTTTTCAGCTAAATTCAATCAAAAAAGCACTCGACTTGAGTTTCGCTCTCGTCAAAGCGTGCTGGTAGTCTATATCCTTGCTTGAGACTTTCAATTAAATCGGAGACTTCGATCCATCTTAGAAGTGTGTCTCCTACCGAGGCGATTGGGCAACCTGGCCATTAACTATAAGCAAAAGTAGTTCAGCGTTAGCACGTGATAATAAATAGTGTAGTCACTAGCGCAGTGATCAACACGTTCGTCTCACGAAATCGCGGCCGCCATTCTAATCCCGGCCCCAGCAAAAATACACAGTACTGACGGGCTCTAGCTACAGTGAGACTCGAGTCTAGTGCTACTTTCAAAAGAGGCTAGCCTGATATTTCACCTGAATGTGAAGGGTGTGATGGAATGTGAATGTTATTTAACTTGAGATCACAAGTGTCACAGATGTTCAATCAAAAATGATCAAACCAGTTTGCTGTATCTAATAGGATGGATATCTTGAAGCTCGGAACGTTTCAAATTCACATGACAGTAAACTGTTCTCCGACAGGCAGATCACGGACTTCTTAGAGAAAACATTGGCAGCTATATAAACTAGTTAATTTCAACATTCCCGATTATGCACCTGCTGATCGAATTGACTATGAAATTAACATCACTACATTCGTCTAGCAAGAGAGAAGATAAATCCATAAAACAATTACCGAAGGTTCGTATGCCCCAGGTGCATCAACAGGATGCAGAGGAGCGTTCCTCTTGAAATTATTCGGAGTTGAATCGGAGACACCCGTGGACGGATTGACCATTGGTGTATAAGGACTGCGTGCACCGACCCCAGGTGGTAATGGAGCCGGAGGCTGCTGCAGTCCAGGATAAGGTGATTCCTGCTGGTGAGCGGTATACATGGGTGGATTCGTCAACGGAGACAGATAGTTAACTACGTGGGGATAGACGGACTCTGAAGTAATTGAAGCGGGCGTTGACGGTGTTGGGAAGCTAAGGAAAATACAAACAGAATTACACCGGAATAAGCCACATTTCTGACTCCGTCCAACTGGTTGAACTTAGACACTAGGAGCAGGAGGAATCGAGTAAAGGCACGAAGGCAAAAAAAATGATAATTCGGTATACTCAGTGGTTCAACGTGCGCGATAAACTGTAAAAGGATTGTAAATATTACAAACTGAGCACTAATTATTCGAATCAGTCTGAAATGTACTTCATATTATGAATCACTGACTAACCTTGATGTCTTTTCTTTATGTGCAGTTGGTGGTGTGAGTACCTCGAATTGCGCACCAGTCGGTGTCGGGGATACACGGTTTGCAAACGAGCCCAGTGAAGCAGCAGAACCAGAGGCAGTTGTGCTTGTAGGATAAGAAACAGCGAGGCCAACCTGATGGCGTGCAGCAGCAGCAGCAGCGGCAGCCGCCGCTGCAAGAGCCACGGCGGCGGGCGAATGACGCAGATTTGCAGAAGGGCCCTAGTGCACGGAAAACATTGGGGTAAACGAGAATTGAATAGGTTACTCAATAATATGAAGTCTAACATCATAAATGAGGTGTTTGCACTAGTGTAAGTCACTGAGCCGCACACACTCTACTTCTAAACAGCCCAGAACTAAAAGTACAGCAGGAATCATTCAGGATTCGGATTCTCAGTTACCGCTTTTAATAACAGTGTTGTTGCCTGGTCCATACGGAAGAGAAAACAAAAACTGTAGCGTGAAAAAAATATGAAGCACAGGCAGAGTGTTTCACGGGAGAAATGTGAGGTTCCACGGCAAACAAGGGCGACAGCTTTAAACATCTGAAAGAAGCAAGAAACAGGTCAGGTTCAATAAGAACAGATTTTCCGTGAGTCAAATTCACGAGAGGCTGAGAGAGCAGTCTGTTTCCATATTTAGAGCAAAGTTGACCTGAATCAGTTTAGTTAAGATACTGAATGGGGGACTGTCAATCACATTATTATTATTCCGGAAAAAAATCCAGCCGAACGTGCGATTGACTTAAGGTGCTTGTGTATGAAAAGATTCTGCCACTGTCGTGATAATATAGGATGGGTAGGAAACTTACTCGGCCAGTCTGAAAGAGGTAAGGTGAAGTGGAATGGGTAGACGCTTGTGAAGCGAAGGCTGCTGCTGCTGCGTACATATTCGTCCCGACGGTAGAAGGCACATGGTTTGGAAGGGGTGAAAAATTGGGCTGATAAGGTCGGTAAGCAGCGTGAGGTGTGGAACACGGTGGATTATGAGAAATATTGGTCTCAGAAGGGACCGGGCCCGAAGCAAAGCTGCGCAATGAATTTGCGACGATCGGGCTGTGGCTAGAAACAAGACTAGGATGACCGCTAAGTGGATTCACCGTAGTCGGAGTAGTGGGCGGAACGGAAGATTCACTGAGAACCCCAGGTGGAAGACAGCGACTAGGTGTGCGGGCCGCGTCATTTCCAGCATGTGCTGAAGGGTGAAAAGAAAGCCCTTTGGCTTTGAATGAACAATAATAAACTGATGAAAAGATAAACAGCCACTCCGATGCGTTTTAAAAGTAATATTTTACTTATTATTGACAAAATACGATGGCCTGACTTAGAGATTAAGTCGGGAGGAATCACTGAACAGGCTGGTTGTCAAGATGACAGTAACTAGGCCGAGAGAATAGATGTGTTGAACACACGAGAATGAGGTTAATCTTAACGAGAAAAAGTGCTAAAACTTATAACAGCGCAAGTCTTCGCCACCTGAACTGTGACGTTTTCATGACTGGAACCGGAGGTAAAACCTAGATTTCACTGGTTAACAATGGTTATTTAGAGATCTCGACAAGCGGATCCAGAAATTGAAAGCTCCATGTTCACACAAGCAAACGCGATACAGTTGGATTGCTAAGATCTGCCCGTTCGGATTTCTCTTGATCAGAACAACGAAATACTGAGGACTGAGCGCTACTGTTTACTGCGCGACCAGTGCAAGTCACAATAACAAGTTCTTTTGAATGACCAATGAGCGTAGAAACATAATGATAGGATACTCCGGGAGAAAACCACTTCTGGTAGTGAAAACATACATAGCAAGCTGTGGCTGAACAGAACACATTGAAAATGTGTATACGAGACCACAACGTAGTGGCCGGTACCGGAATATCAGGGTCCATGGCTGGTCCCACTCTTCCAAATGCTGAGATTGCAGGTCAATTGTGTTGTTGGTAACATGATAAGCTTGCACGCACTCGTGGTGAGAGTGAGACATGATGAGTTAACGTGAACATTCAACGAACGACCGCTCCCATGCAGAGCAAGACAATGGTCAGCTGACCACATGACAATACCTATCGAAGCGAAATCGATTTGACAATCGACAGGTTGCTGAAACTTTGCCGGATGCATACGACTCAAAGACAACTTGGTCAACAGTGAGCTAAGATGGCAACAATTTAACGACGTGTTTGTTTGTCAATTCCTACAATGCCTGCGAAGGGAGTGGTATAGATATGTCGATGATTTTAAAAGAATGGTAAAAATCACAGGGAAACTTGCAGTAACAGCTGAACACACCTTCGGCTTCGCACTTTACGAAAGAAGAACGTTCTGTCGAGACGGATTTCACACGACCGTTTCCAACACGATCGAACGCTGACTTAGAAATTCCTGTTTTTAACAAAAAATCGATGGGTGAGGTGATAAGGACGGTATTGAGAAAAATATTTGGAGCGCTGAGTTAACGGTACAACAACAAGTTCTTACAAACCTCGTGAGACTGGTTAGAAGCTCCTGAAAACGAAAGACAAATCAGACACGAATAGCAACTTCCAAATGCATCCAAAATTACAGAATTATAAGCAAATTCAGGCAGTGTTCATAAGCCAAACAACAACAACAACCGAGTCTGGCTATAAATATGCGCTCAAATAGGTGAAACGATTTTTGCGAGGAACGACCTTAAAGGTGAATAAAGAGACCGACAGAATGACGAAACAGACATAAAATCACGTGACCACCCATTTTTGAGCAAGTGTGAAGAAGTGTACAGTGACCTATAGCTTATCCCGATAAGGAATGCTCAATGAACATTTTGATTACGAAACGACCACATCAAAATCTATGGGAACGAAGAGTAGTTCTATCAGTACCAGTGGCCGGTGGAATGACTATCGATAAACATTAAAAACGAGTTGGAGGAAACGAACGCTACTGGAACAAACAGGACTGACCTTTCTGAATCGCTTCTGCCAAGGCAGTCGACGGAGGAGGGGAGAGTGAAGCAGAAACGTTGGATGCGTAAGCGATTAAGGCAAACGCGTAACGAGATCGGGAATTTACGTAGCGATTTGTCACCAAATGTTGTGCTAAGTGGAACAGTGAGTGAAACTGCACTCCAAACACTTGCTGAGCATACTCCAATAGAATATGTGCCACGTCCGAGACCGCAACACCACGAACACCAAGTACGGATCTGATGGCGATTTCGTCAGCGGAGCTCACAGCATCCGCGTCGGATCCATTGGTCAACAACAGCCGAGTGAGCGGACTGATGGAGAGAACACGGCGGCGTTGTGAGCCGTTCTCGGCACTAGCACCAGAGCTACTAGCAGGAGAGGTAGTCGAACGTCCAACGCTACCTTGAGTAGTAAGACCAAGAGCTTCATCGGTCAGATCAGGCAAGAAAGGTGGTTGGACTTCGGTTTTTTTGCGCATGCCGCCATAACAGTATCTGAGAAGAAATGAAAAAGATCAAATGCAACAAGACACACAACAAAGATATGGAAATAAGACGCTTTTTGCTACCAAAAATAGGTGACTACCCGCTGTTCAAAGAACCAGTACCTCACGTTCAACCCATTGTGATCAGGGCTAATGATTGTCTATTGACCTAGAGGGGTTTACGCGGAACAAAGACTCTCCACCTGATGTGGTGACCTCTGACAGTAGCCATTTTATTGATCGTCCGCGTGGAAAGTGCGTGCAAATTGCATCTATGGTGTCCCACCTAACGACGAACACGTCGCAATCGCATTGACCTGGTTGGTGTGCAGGGCAACCGAGACACAAACTCGGCACAATCGGGGCACAGGAACCTATATGGTCGCGTCACCACAATGGGTCAGCAGGGGGAGAGCGGTGTGTGACGAGAACAGGCAGACAGCTGTAGCATGCGGACAATGGTCTATTCCATATACAGACACAAGAGGCAGTCCGTGTGTGGACCGAACAACTCTGACCCAGACCGAACCCACGGTGCAGCCTGGGTGAATTGAGGGTAAACGCTGACTGGACACAGATCCTTGTTTGCCAGTAGTCAACATGACGCATCGTGTAGCGAAAACGTGAAAAATGGTTGGATTGGCTCGGCAATCCTGATGGATAGTGTGCGGAACAAGAAAATTAAGCGTGAGGAAAACGGACAAGGAAGTCCCATCACAACTAGCCCAAGCTGATGAAAATGGCTGAAAATAAAAAAAAGGATTTGGGACTACAGTGGATCCTAGGAAGGAAGTATTAGAACAGAAGTTATCGAACCGAAATACGGCGTCAGCGATTCTATGTGTAGGTTACTCAATCATTACGCAAGCAAATACGGAAAGCAATTGAGAAGAAAAATATAGGGTGAAAATTCCAAATCGACCTTGCGAGATGATTGGGGTCACGATTTCGAACAATTTTTTCTGGAAAATGCTCAAATAAAATTAGCTTCGTCACACTCTACAAATACGATTATTTTGGTTGATCTGTTTGAACTTTGCGGAAGCGTGTTGTCACATTTATTACATGGAACGAGCAAACTGTGCTGAGGTTGGTGAGTCGACTTACCTGGATTGACCACGTTGCCCTAACCGGCGAGGTTTGACATTCGGAAAGGCCCGCTTCATAACCTTGCCAAAGTCTGCCGTATTTAATGTTTTCATATGATGTTTATCACAATATGCCCTACAAATAGTTCGGAAGAAAAACAGAAAACCGGTCAAATGTCGAGTAAAAATAGAGTGGAACTACGGAAAAAGTGGCGATAAACGAAGAGAAAATACACGATTGTGTATGTTGTGAGTGGCATAGAGCCATCCCACAAATCTAAACTAGTTCGGTGATGCAATCTAACGAAGAAACGTTCGCTTCGCGACCAGATGTGATACACATAGCAGCTGAAGCTGCCAGAATGTGTGCACGTAAGGTATTTTCCACGCGGAGATTTGTAGGCGACATCCTTGCAGTTCCTTTAGTGCGCTACAAGGGGTGATTCATCACTGAGATAGAATGGCTGCATGAAAATACATTTACTACCCAGAGTGATTAAAAAAACGTATACCCTTCGGACAGCCAACGGAGTTAGCAGTTATAATGAGAGTGGACTCTGGGCAGTCTCCTGATTGGAGAACATTCGGAGCTCATGCACAAGTAGTCGTGAGAGGAATCATGGTCACTCGACGCCATTTATTTAGGCGATTAGCTGGGACGCCGAATTTGTAGGCAAAAGATGGAAATTAGGATAATTTGCTTGAAAGTACATCGGACTTAGAGGACCGAACTGCCTGAGTCAGGGACATCAAAACGAGCGGGACAATCAAAGCATAACAGGCTTGTCGCCCAATAAGCAGCTGTTAGTGTCAACACGCTTCACCAAAAGTAAACCGAGACTGCCTGGTGCCGCTAACACCCACAGTTGCCAAGATCATGACAATAATGAACAGTCTGGATAGAAAAAACCCGACGCAAGAGTAGAATATTAACATAGCTGGAATCGTTGGAGCATGTCTGAAACCACAATTTTTGTGAAATTCACAAAACTACTGATTTCCGTTAGGAAATGAAAATTGGCCGTCCGTATCCTGGTGACGCTTATTGTTTCACTCATAAAAAAATTCATAAAAAAATTAATCGGCACCGATGTGCTAGTTGCGAAGAAAAATGATCGCCTATGGTATTACAAAGCACGCCTCCTTCAACTAGAACATTCATGATGTTAACATCGTTCCGACTGGCGTGCGACACAAACCGTCATGAACGTTCCACGTTATTTGAAATAGACGCGTAACTTTCGCTCACTTCACACCACACAATAGAGGCAAGGATGACGTGTCCAACAGTATGTGCACACGACTAACATGGAAAGTTTACCTCCAAGGCCAGGAATAGTCGTCGGGGCTCAAATCCGCGTTGTAACTGGTAATCTAAACAACAACGCATCTGAAGTAGGGTTCACTGCATAACCCACTTTTTGACAGAAGAGAACACTACTTAATAATCGTAGTCAATTACCAATAGATAACGCGAGAGAAACGCTAATGATAGAAGGAATATGGAGTTATTACAAAACTGACAGTGATTAAACAAAAAAAATGATAGTTATGATCAGTAATGTCGGTTACAGTTTCCAGTAAAATCAAGGATATCTACATGGTAGCAGTAGTCATCGGCACTGTAGTCAATCGTACGAAGAAATCCATCACAGACGTAACTGGACATCACGACATGTAATTGTTAGTAAAAAAAAACAGTGAAGACCATTCAGACTGCAATCGTTATCAACGAGAAAGGCGAGTGCAAATATACACATTTTGGATCTTGAGTCGTGATTACGGAGAAAATTACTGCCAGGGTCACCGAGGGTCACGACAGTAAACGGAAACAGTGACAAAAAAGTGCAGTGGTCAACAGGTTTGTGGAAACAGACATAACATACACTGGAACAAACGGTCATGTGCAAAACAAGGAAGTATGGTAATGATATGGCCATGAGATGGAGGGCGTAGAATCGCAGTTTTCGCGTCCTACCAAGAAAAGGTGTCAGATAAAGTGAACAGGGTTGTGGGATAAATTGGAATCCTGAAAGAAACCCAACGATTTCTCAGTTATTGGGAAGGGAGCCATGGCAGACAAAAAAGTAACAAAGGCCAGTCTAAGGCACAGAAGGAGGAACACTTCAACAATCGAGAATGTTGAACAGAAATGAATTAGGAACAGACTAATTGACTAGTTTTGCGGAAACATTCAATAAGGGTGGAAAGCTACCACTCTAACTACAGCACCCATAGCATACTCGCAAAATGACGAATTGGAAGGGTTACTTAAACCGCTCACAGAGGGATAGAGGAAAGAAAACTAATTGTCCTTTAGAACAATCTATTTGGTTGACAAAGTGGCTGCTCAAATTGCATCCGATCAGGAGAAAGGAAATTTAAAAGTGAAAGAGAATACATCGAAGCATCATTGAAAGCAAAACGCCTATTAAAGTCGTTGAAATTCGTAAACTAGGAAATACACTTTGAGCTCTATAAGACAAAATATGAGTAACCACTGTTTGCTATGAGTACTTACTAAGTGCCGAAGGTAGCATAACAATTACAAGTGTGATAGCTCCACGACTGCGATCACCAAGTCTACAACTGAAGTTTTTCGTATCGGATATGAAGTTTCAGCATGCACCTCAAATCAACTGTTACTAGGCTGTGCAACCGATTTAAGCTGTAAAAAAAGTGCGTAACTTGTGTCGCTCGTGGCCACAGGTGAATCAGCCTCCTTAGACATGGGACCGCACCACTGACTCGGGGATGTACCACACGAGAAGTTAAAGGTCACCTGGCAACAATTCACAACCACGAGACCAAACGCTCGATGTTCGTACATAGTCAGTTAAATCGCTTTCTCGTCTGTCAGATATAAGCACGTGGTAGTCGTAGCGATCGCAATCACCTGATAGAGAAAGTGTACATTGTATCATGTCATCCACTGTTGGTGAAAGCAACAGCGCGCCCATTGTGGCATGATGATGAGAAAAAGATATGCTGACTACAGTGACATTTCAGTGTTGCAAGTCAAACTCCCCCTTGCAAAGAAAGTAGAGCGGCAGATTATGACATTGCTCGACCCTACTCTCTTGTTCACCGCCACTGCATTCACTGGTTGAGCTTTTTCCATTACTGTGGTTTTCAGCTATCTGCACACTATCAAATTCTCTTCAATTCTGGTTGCAGACCACTGCTTTGAAGCTAAAAATTAGTTACCAATCTTGTGAGTTGGTCGGACGGCCAATTACAAGTACATCTTCTTACAAACAACGAATCTATTCACAGAGACCAATGCCGAGCGGAGACATTGAAAATGACGAGGAAGACTGCAAAGCAAATAGGCTCCGGAAACACTGAAGATAATAGAAAATTCGGCAGCTCATTCTGCATAACAAACCAAGAATACTTACAAACTCAACAGAGGTCCATTATAAACTATGTATTCAGTACACACAACAATTTTCCACTGATCTAGATGGTGAACTCAACCCAAGAACCAATAAGGTAAGAGCTTGTGCGCTTCGATTGACATCCAAATGGTCGTTTGACTTCACAGCTTGGAATAGGCTTGCTTCGCTCGGAAAACACTAGGAGCTATCGCATTTGTTATTGTTATGCCAGTGCCTGGTAAGGACCATCAGCTCGTCATAGCAATAAGTCAAGCTACAGAGCCGAACAACTCTTTAGAAGTCTATCGAAGCGCACAACGAGCTCGCACTATGCTGGTTCTTGAGTTGACCAATTCATCATCCAGAACGGTAGAAGACTGTTGGGCGTGTGTTGGAAAGATAAGTAGTATAAGACTCGTTAACTCCACCAGCGTTCATAGTTTGTGGTGTAAAATGAGTCAGCGAATGTTCTCACATCTTCGGAGCGAGTGAAACAAGCGTATTCCAAGCTATGAGATCGAACAATCCCCTAAAAGTCTACTGGATCGAACAAAAAGCTCAACACAAACAGTCGCAAAGTCAATCTAAATGGACATTTAGTATTGATTCAATCTTCTATGTAGCCTCTCCAACAGCAGTTGAGGGAAACGAGGCCTGTCAGTTCGCGGTTCGCCGGGCGGACGGCAGCCACCAAGTGAAACATCGGAGTTTGGAGCACCAGAAGTTGGCTCACTACAGAAGCATACGGATAGGGTAAGTCAAACCATAAGAAAGCCAAATTGAAGACAGATCTAACGTGTTAATCAGTTGTAAGATATCCGCATCAAATTTAGTACGAATAAAGTTGAATTGTTTGGGCGTCGTGTTTAACATGTTATTGCTGAACAGATTGGGAATAACACAACGTTACGAGCAAGTTGTAATACTCTACGTTTCAACCCGAGGTGGTTGAAACGTAGATCTAACGTGCCTTACGCCATTTGTGAAATACGGACTTCAAGGTGCTTCCATGTGACATTCAAGGTAAGATTTATACAATTTGTTTTGTCCGAGTGGGGTGAGTACGTGTACTATTGGCAGATACCTGCCACTGCCACCGTCTTCTCTCTTGTCTTGGCTTGCCGTATTTTAATTCGTGAGTGGTGCGCAGTCAACTGGGGTACAAGGATGTTTGACCCGGACGTGTTCGACGTGTTTGTGGTTACCAGTACAGAATCCGTACAAAGTCATAGCATATATCTGCAGTATTAGTGATAGCAGGCGCATCGTCTAACGAAACAGCCAGGACACACCACGCCACTTCGACCGATCGGCCCAGCTCGACTGGTATGGCCTCACTCAGCCAATCAGATTTCAGTTGTGCGGTCGGACGCCTGTGCTCTATCTGAACGGCGTTTTATTACGTTACTTTCTGATGCCCCCTGTAACGTGATTTGTTCTGATCCCGTGACTGCCATATATGCCTGTTTCATTTGATTCGCTTTGTCTGTCGGCCATCTATGGTAATCGTTTCGTCCTGTGAATTCAGAGCCCCTGTGGCCTAATTTTGTCTCGCTCTTCCAAAAAACGGTGTTACTGCGTCTTTTCTCTTTTCTCGGTTTTTGGTCAAGCGACTGAACGCGTACCAAAGCGAAGATTAAATGATTACTGAAGGAAACAGCTCGGAAATGTTACTGGTTCGCTGACCGGTGTGCCGGAATCCCCACACAGAACTATTATACCCGTGCCGTGCGTCGTATGTGTAATACTTTTACACACGTCTCCTTTGCTGATGAACCAGATAACCGAGCATCAAGAGAAAATGAACCACCTACACGTATACGAACCTTACTCTTAATCCGGCAGCACAATACCGTTACGATGTCACAAATGACAACCGTTATTGTCAACAAACCTCACGAACACCGCGCAGATAATGCCACAGGCTGATGGAATGGTGCCACTCGTATAAGTGAAGCGATCGACAACCGCAAACGGTATACCAGCAATATCCGAAGTATGATCAGAACCAACACACTACACGGCATACATATTGGCCATAACTTTCCAACATGTCTCGTTTGACATTGACAGGATCGGGCAAGTGGATGTCATTCACGTGTTTAATGGGATCAAATCGGTACTTAGCAGATACTCCACAATAAAGTTCTGGGAAACTCCTTCCGGATGGCACATGATGAGGGGAAAAAAATTTTGGTGATCGTCACTCGAAATGAAGAACATTTAGAATAACTGTTTATACACTAGGAGCCCGTACAGAACGATCTTAGTTCGTGTGGAGCGCCGAAAATCCTTAAAGATGAAGCCAGTTTGGAGAGCACAGGCAACTGGGTTGAAAACAGGTCTGAAAACTGCAAACAAAACTATCATGAGCTGAGCATAGTGGTATAATCTGCCATGAAATGAAAGCATGTGAAATACATTTACTGCTAGGTAGGAAGCCTGCCAGTTCCATTGCATTGGACCAGATTATAGGATCCATGTTTATGTGCATAACAAGATTGTATAAACACTTCACTGGTGGTACCCAATTTGACTAAAATCACTTACCTGTATTAAGACAAGTGTGAATGGTTTGCGGACATTCGGCACAAACGTGGTTAAGCCGTTTACTATAGATGTCAGCTAGTTGTTCATCACATCGAACACTGCCAATGGCGCACCCGGTTGGCGTAAGGTGTGGATGACCTGAGGAAATCGAGGTTATCAGCAGGTCGACCACTGTAGGTTGTGTGCATCCTTCGGGGCTAGAGCAGTCATGATTCACAGTCAGTGGCTATGAACACTAAGCTCGTGCTTGGCTAAGCTGTCGGTGGAGCACAAAGAAAACTGACGACGGCTATAAAATTCACAAAGGTGCATTCTTGTAGATGCCACCTTACTATCACTTACAACCCGGTTATTTGTGAAGTATGGACACCTTGGCATAGAACGTTTGGGTTTAAACAGGTTTTCCTATAAGTGGGTTTCCGTCTATCTTTCTCAGAGCTTTGGCAAGCATTAGTGTCGACCACGATCTACCGCTGTCGATGATGATTCGGCTTTTCTTTTGGTAGACTGTCATCCATCCTATTCTCTAGGAAATTAACTGGCCTGTTATCCATTTTGTTTCGCATACATACAAACAGCCGATAAGAAATAACTATGTTGTTTTCAAAATAATCTCTTGAGTTTTGAGGAAATAAGGAAAAATAATCAATCACATAAGTACGGATTTTGCGTCCACAAAGAGTGCATAGGTAGCTGCTGAGATGTTTGAAAAACAAAAAGCAGATAGGTAAACAAATCACTTAACAGAAGTAAACAAAGTAGATTTCCGCTGGGGTATCATAATAACAGGTGTTAGCATGTGATGCGTTGGAACATGCGCCAAACCGCATTTTGGTATGTTCTGTAGGCCTAGAATGTGATACGATATCAACCACTTGCTAAAAATATCCTTTCCACTGCAACGTGACAGAAAAACACTGCGATTTGCGCCCGAAGTTTAGCTTCTGACAGCTATTCTCTAACGTCGAATCGAGCTCATTTAAAACCAAGTAAACAATTCTGATACAAATTTAGATTACAAACGATCACGAGGTATAATCGGTGTTTCAGGGTAAACTAGGTTCGTCGGTAGGTGCAACGAACTGACTGAACGGTCAAAAACAGATGAGTTGTCGGAAGGAAACCAGGGCAGCTAGAACAAACCTAAGTAATCAACGCAGTATGCCACAAATCGTGTCACTGAGAACAGATTGTGGTCGAAATTTTTATCAGTGATCTTTGAAGAATATGCCCCATTTTTCATTTTGATCACGTAAACTCTCCGAAGCATGCTAACTTTGTTTTCCCGATATGTTCATAAGATCACTAAGTTGACCAAATGGCACTGTTACAAGTGGTTCCTTGAGAAAGCAAAGCCTCGGTCCGTTTTGAATCATCGGTGCAGGAAGAAAGTGATATTCATCACTTCATCGTGATTAGTCGAAGCCGTAAAACTTCGATGATCCAGAGACCTAAGTTATCCGAGTGAAGTACCAAAACAGCTTCCCATCTTAGCTCACCAGCCGATTAGTGAATCGACCCTGTCACCTTGAAGTGATGGTCTAGCTTGTGCACCGCATCCATTCGGAGGGCTCTGCTGAGTAGGACGCAGTCATTCTAGACATAACGTTGTCAGACAAGCAAAAAGATGGCACTTCGCACCACTGATCACATGAGTGCTTAGGCGCTGAGGCGCAACCATATGATCACAAAGTAGAACCATTTCTATGGCTGCGACACTGCTGCCTTCTGAGTAAAAGGGAAGGTCAGAAAAGATACCCTCAGACAAAAGAGCGCACCGACTACCCAACAGTTGACCGTGACCGCAAGTGTATCATCCAGCAAAAACTTGGTACCATGCAACAGCGTGATGTAGCTCAGTACGTGCAGCAGTCAAAATCAGACATATTATTCATTGCGCCCTCGGGCTTGACAAACTGATCCATCAAAAGAGTCACATTACTGAGTCAATGGCTCCGGGTGGGGTCCTCAAGAAAAGCCTACTTCCACTGACTCGCGGGTCAGACTTTTAAGTCAGAGATCGGAGGGGAGATTCCTCAAGTCACTCCGGGAGGTATCAGAAGTTATCGTTGCCCTAACAGACTAGTCCATTCATCACCACATTCGTCCTTCTATACTGCTGATCGTCCTCTCCCCAAGTCAAGACAACTGGTAAATATTGGCGTTTTGAACGTCCGCACTCTGCGACAAAAAATAGATCAGCAGGCTACTTCTGGTGAGCATCTTGTGGGTACGGAACTGGATGTGCGCTGCTTTCGAAGGGCGCCTTTAGGAACCCAGCAGTCTTTCACTTGAATCCCCCTTGGATAAAGCAATGGGTCCGCGGGCCATTCCCAGTGTCCCACGGTCATGGTGGAGTGTGAATTGCACTGGGCACCTATCCTAGTGAATGGTCGTCTACGTGCCGCCAGACTTAGCACTTCAATTAAAGTCTACTGATAGTCGCAAACGCATGCGCTCCAACAGACAATAATTCAAATTCAGTCGAGCGCCTTCTACGATGCAAATTCCCAGAGGAAAACCAAACACTAGGGTATTGTTGTGCTTGCATATGATAGGAACGTACAGTTCGGTCACCAGACTTCAAAGATGACGGTCACGAACTCCACAGCCAAGAAGATGGCACCTACCAAATTGTTCAGCAAGACATCCAAGGTTATAATAGCTCTTGACCACGCCGTTGTCTGAACGCCTCAAGGTTTCGTAGAACCATCAGACTCACTGAATAATGCGCGGTGTGGCAGAAGCTCCGTCGGTATGACTCAACCAACGAAGATAGCGCATTGTCATCATCTCGGTTATTGACCGTGAATCTGCGCATTCTCAAAATACGCACCGATGGACTATTGAGTTGCTCGTCGAGCCTTTCGACGTTCACTAACTGGCGGAGAGCGGTAATCGAATATTGAGGGTCTAGACGCATTATCCGCAGGAATGGGTCATGTTTCTGATCCGTGGGGTAATGCTGATTGCACACATGCATTGTAAACTCTGTTTTTAACCGACAAGTGAGTGCCTTTTCGATATGATGAGTGACGAATGTCGGATAAACACACTATGTGCTGACGTTATCCTCGTGGGCGCATCAACAATAATATTACAAGCTGACTAAATGACACTACCCCTGTAGGTAGACTGGAGCGACACGCCCGCAATAACAAAGACCGGGTCAGCGTCTGCCCAATCTTGCAACGACGCCTCACAGTTTAAAGGTGCAAAGTGCATACCATATAGACCAGCCGGTCAACCTAACCGATTCTGCATGGTCTACACGTCTTTCGCAAAAGTTTGACTGAAACCCTGGAAGCCTTTGAGTGTTCCTTCCAAAATACCCTTTCATCATACAATTGGAAAGTGGAAAATTGGACATCCTGATCTAGCAAAATCTGAATTGGAGGCCGCTTGGAAGATATCCATAAATACACGCTGCACTCACACGGTGTCAACAAACTGACATACTTCACTGAACTCCCGTGCGACGAAGAAATCCAGAGTGTGTCAGGCAACCGAGTAAAAAGCAACCTTCAGATTAAAATACTACGACCGTTTGCTGAGGAGTGCCGATACTCGTGTCTGTCGCAAAGCGAAATATGACCGATACGTCCGTGACCAAGCTGAAAATTTACCTGTTCTTCTCTTACTTAGTTGTTTGTGTTGTAGAAACGGTCACATTTTGAGACCATGATGCGATCAAAACAAGACTACCTCTTTCATTGTCGCACAATGTCCAGACACCTCAAGTGAAATTGTGAATGCTGGCGAATGTCAATCAGGAGGCACCACTTTGGCCTCCCATACGGAACGAAGTGTGGCCAGCTCAGGCAATTACCTTTCACCGCCACCTTCGGAAAGTGTTGGAGAAAGAGGTTTCGGAATTGACACTTTATTACGTCTCAGTAATGTAAGTTCCAAATCCAATTCGTTTCCTGACGCAGAATCGTCGAGATCATAACCAACAACACAGCCTCGATCAACTACAACTGAATCAGCTAGCTTAGGCCAGCTGAACTGATTCTCAAAGTGCTAAACCTACTTGTCAAGTTACCGCAACAAGCTGTAAACGCGTGGACTACCTTTTCACATACAGTCTCAACAACAACTTGCCGATGGCCAGAACAACAACAACCAACTATTTCCAATAAGAATGCCTTTTCATCTTCGGTTCGCTCGGAGAAGTGAGCCGAAAGGCCTTTACGTGGACTTCGCAAGTTTGCGTTTCAGCTCACGGCGATCTTTGCCATATTTCAAGTCGACTTTTGTTTCTAAGTTATCAGTGCTGTTTGACGAGCGTTTCGCATACCATCGCCACTCCAGTTCTATATGAGTAAGTTGTTTGTGAGCAGATGAACCCTGAACAAGTGATAAAACGAAGCAGGCAGAAATGGCATGATCTGAAATGAAGTGACTATTTCAGAACAAGCAACCACCTCCAAAGGAATAGCGTCATCGATAGCTGACTGAGAAAGCTGCGACCGAGTGTGGATGGAGTTCCATTTGAAGCAATCTAAATACCCGAACCTCCATTAATGACCAGTTTGTGTCCATGTTTGGGTTGCACAGGGTAGCCTATACATGATGTATTGCTGTCGTTTGCGTTGAAATGCGCAACTTGATGTGAAAGACACTAATCAGAATAATGATGGACAGGAAAAGCACTTCGGAAAGATTGCTCACGAACTTTCCAAGTAAAATTCACCTATTTAGTAAAAGCCGGTTACTTATGTACCTCAGTTCTTGCACAGCTTCACGGGTTTGATCATCTAATCTAACAAAGATTTGAAACAAGCGGTTCCCTAGAACAGTTTGAATAGAGCAGTCAGAACATAAAAATGGTAGATACAAACATTTCGTACTGACTCGCCGGTACCAAATTTACAGCATGGATGGGCTTTTTTTATAGTAAACAACTAGAGGGGTGGATAGTTAATAAGCGGGTTAGGATGTCAACAAGTCTATGGAAGGGTCAAGTTCACGAACAGTAGTTTCTGAACACAGAGAACTGACGTGAAGCGATAGATTACGACCGTTTCAGCGAACCTCAAGAATCTGGAATAGGCATGATAACAGAATTGTGAATGCAAAAGCTAGATAGATAGCGCGACCAGTGGTCAGGATGTGTCTAGCGACTGAAGAACCCGGCTGTTTACGTTTCAGCAACATTGCCGTTCTGCAGTAACACGGACTTCAGCACGCATTTGAAAAATTGTCCGTCCATTCTGGGCTTCAAACGTCTCTTGATTCTGCCAGTGTAACTTTTTCCGCAGTTGTGGGAACTGGGAGATACATCATGATGTGACACCGATAGGCTGGTCTCCTTTGATTGAAGGTACTGGTAACTTCCGAGTCAGAGCGATTGCACGGCATTCAGCTGCACTGAATGTTCATTCACTCGAATTTCTCAACTGCCCTATTGTTTAATGCACGATATAATCATCCTTAAAAGGCAGCTCTATATAGACCTTCTTTTCTCCACAGTGACCACCTCGTCGGGTGATACTTTTCGTTTATTGCGCCTATCTACGAACCTTTTAGGGTAACAATTTGATTGTGGGACAGAAGTAATCAGCTTTAGTTCTGCCGCAGGGGTGTTGTAAGTACAGATTTGTCTTGCTAAATGTTTAGGTTTAGGTTGGAACGGTGTGAAACCGTCGAAGTTTAGGTATTGGCACCGGACCACGTGGGTGTTCCAGAGACAACTCTTCTAGTCAAGCTGTCTTCTCGACGACTTGAGTATACCTAGAAATGACAGGCAGCTGTTGGCCTAAAATTCGTAGGTAACCTTCAGGTTGGGATGACAATTATTCAGACGTTGCACCAGATTATCTACAATTTGCTTAGTGATGATTATTAATGTGCCGTTGACGTAACGCTTGTAATATGACTGTTATTTTTGTAGCTAGCTGTGGCCCAATTTTTGGTATGAAACTAGGGGGCTTCTCATAGGTACCCCATCCATTTGATGGCAGAAGCGCCTGAGAAAACGAAAACTGACAACCTCAGTAAATAGCAGCAGCTTCCCTCAATATGTCGGTCAAGAGCAGCAATGAATTGACTTATTTCAGTCACCTCACAAATGTAGTCAATCGTTTCGTACAGCGGAACATTTGCGAACAGTGGCTGTATGTCTATAAAGCACATTAGTTAGAAAGATAGATTCTGTCAAAGTCACTGATCAATTCAAAAGAATCTTTGGTGTCTGAAATTTTTATTTTAATGGGGTTAGAATAGAGATTAGCCAGAGCGCCAGCTTATGGTATAGAGAGTGTCATTGCCCAAACTGGTCTAAAGGGCATCCCAGACTTGTGCGTCTTCAGTAGACCGTAAAGCTGGGGTGTTGACGATCCACACGACTTAATAGACCTATACGTTATTTCATCAATAATCCCCAACTGTAAATGCATCTGAAGACGTCGTCCTATGTAGTCCTCTATTTCAGCAACATTATCCACCTTATTCGCCGAAACTTTGTTTAGTCATTCAACAATGATACCATCTTTTGTACATACGCATCTTTGTCTAGAATGAGGGCCTCAGAACCCTTGTCCGCCTTAAGTGTAACTATGTTTCTTGACTTAAGTTCTATTAACGATTGCAGGTGTTGCCTCGGGATAGCACACCGACTATTAATCGGAGTCGTGGTAAACCCATAAGCCATATGAGTGAACTTAGTCCTTAACCGACCTAGGTTGTCAGCACCAGTTGATGAAAGATGAGATAATTGATCAATAAGATTATCAAACTGGGTTTCAATACAAATACGATCAGGCTTATGTGATGGTGTTACACAATCAAGACCTAAAGCTAACGCCTCTGGTTGCGACGAATTTAACTGTATTGAAGAACAGTTCAGTACGTACTTACTGGGCTTCAGTGGAAATGGTTCTCCACCGTGCTTCGTACGTGACCTCCGTAAACGATTGATATGTCCTCTTTGTACGATCGATGATTCTCTTACAAAGGTGTAAAAATGATACGATAGCAATGTCAAGTTATTGATGACAGATACAGGACGGCAATGTGTCTGACGCAAACCAGCCAATAGCATTTGAGCAGTTGTAAGGTGGGCAGTCGCAATACGTCTGAGGTTAGCGTTGGTCACCTTCAGTTTGTTCTTCCTCAAGAACCAGAGGAACTGAGAGGGATATCGACCTTGCTGTATGCACTCATTAAGGATTTCAACCTGTCCTGAGATAGTACCTTGAAGCCTACACGTTCTTATTACCCACACGTTTTTTGGTGGTTTCTCTTCTTTGACCGGACATTCATGATGTTTGCTGGCGCAGTTGCCATCATCATCCATCAAGTTCAACCATAGTTTCTCCATAACTGATCGCACACGCCCAGTCGTTCGCCGTCCTTGGCTAGAAGTGTACGTGTGATTTGACGAGCACGTAGTCCGAACCAAACAAATCAAATCCGACTAACAGAGCAATACCACCGCATTTCGATACCCCCTAATAACCCCGGTTAATTTTGTCATGAGTTCTTCATCGGTCTAAGGTACACCACAAAACTTTATTTATGAATTTTACAGTCGGACGACGAGGGTGATGCTGAAGTGAATTAAAAATGTCTCCAGCAAATGCTCCAAATAAACCGTAACGCGTGGAGATTATGGTACCAACATGCTAATGCTTGAATTTCGGCAAACCTTAGTAACAATCACGCTCATCAGTACTGACATGTTTCCGTCCGGAAGAGGCTCGATAACCACTATCATGCGATTGTTCTTCTAATATAAAGAATGACTCAGACACCAATATGTGAGTTAGCAAGTCACGCGGTCTCGAAAGAACTTAGGGTCCAGCGAAGTAAAGATTCTAATCCTCACCGAAATTAAACAACGTCGTCAGGAGACATGATTCCCGATAAGATACTAAAAATTTTGGCTAATATCCAACGGCAAACCCCTCCGACTTACCGAACAATACTGACGGCACTTTAGCAGGTGGATTGTAAACGGTAGAACTGTTTCAACCATTGGTATGAACGAAAAATCACCAAAGGCGTAAAAGAATGGCTCAATGAGCATGCGAATACGGAAATTTGGTATTCATTGCGTACGAATGTGCAGACGAAGTACGGCTGCTGACTGTAACGCTGCATCCTAATGGAAAGTGATGGGGTCAACTTCATCCGACGAACATGTCAAACGTTCGTGTACAGCCGCAAGCGACCAACCTGAAACTCGTTTTAACAAGTGAAGTACAAGGCGAAAGTATAGGTATCAGGGAGTACCATCAGCTCAAAGACTGTCTTCAGCGTGCGCACTGCCGCTAAGGTTGTCGAGACATTATACTGAGCGCAACAGCGAAAGTGCAAAACAGCAGCATTTTGGTTGTACTCTGAGTATGAAACGCAAAGGATGTAAATAATTGAGTCTGGTCACTGAAAAAATAAACCGCGCTACGTGCCCGCACACCCCCGGAATATCGGAGGTGTCTTAGCAATGCGTACGATCGCTTCCGGCCAACAGAGGTGCAAACCTCAACAGGTTGGTTTTGTCCCCAATAAATTACCAATTCGCGTACTATTCGAAGATAGCGAGCAACATAAGCAATGAATTCCTGAAACACGGACAGTAAGTAACAAGTTTGCAGTAAATATTTGGGTTCGACAAGGTTACAATATATAAATGGGTGCGACACATTATTCTTGATGACGGATATATATATGATCACTTGTTTATCACTATCCCCCGTTTTCAAACCGGTTAGGTAAACGTTTATCACATTTAAAACGGTGAATAGAGTTACCGTGGGGAAAAAGAAGCTTGATAATGAGCACTACCGAAGGGAATACTGATGGAAATTACAAACGTCTTACTGCGTGTTTCATCAAAATAAGTTAAATGATTGTGCTGTGTATGATCGCCATGCGGATGCATTTACTCTTAAAGTTTATCATGCTTTTATGTGTAGGCTGACAGATTTATTTACTAACTGCACGAAAACTTTGGTTCCTCGCTCACATCAATGAAGGACATGCAGGCAGAGGCTGGAGTGAAACAAACGTTGTTACTTTAGTGTGCATGACTAGTAACAGAGTGTTATGTAGAGATGGATTAGCCAATCAGACGCGATGCATGCAAAACAGAATCTTAAACAGATTGCACAAATACAATTCTATAAACTAACAATCACCACAGTTAATGCGGAATCTAGGGTTTAGCTGTCAGTTTGATACACGGTTTGGGAATAATGGCTAAAACAACTGCAACAGTTTCACACAAACGGGCGTAAACGTTGAAATCCTTAGGCTAGTAGGGAGAAACTCGTGAGGTCCTAGGCTAATATCTGGGCAATGACGATAAATTGTGGAATTAGAACTATGTCAACATGAGTAAACAACGGAAAAACCTGAGTTGCATATTTTGCCACAGCTTATGTGAGTTGAAAAGTGATACCGGTTAACCAAAGAGAACATTGCGAACAAGTCAAGCAATAGAAAATGTGCAGCCCACTGAAGCTATCCTGTAGTGATAAAGTGTGAACATTACACTTGTCTTAAACAGTTAATCTGTGATGACTTTCGGCCTCTTTGAGTGCAACTAAACTTGGCCAGTCAACAGGTAGTGGTGCAGGAGAAAAGACGTCACGTTTGGTGAGTCATTTATTACACAGATGATCGTACGAAATTTCGGGTAATAATGCACAGTCTCAGGAGCATACAATAGTCGAATAACTGCCGGTTAAGTATTGTTTTTAGTCACTAGCGTGTAATTCACTCACGTTGGCAACTGTCTACCCCGAAGTAAAATGTAGGTAGAAGTACCGATAAAGATACCGTTGAGTTGAATTATTCCCCGTGCTAGTCAAGTAAGACATCAGATATAAGGCTCAAAAGGAAACAATAAAGTGCTTTATTATCAGCCATCCCAGCTAAAAGTTTTCTGCGGATTCAACCACAGGTGGTTAGCTGGTTGGCATATAGAAACCCAGTTTGGCCGTCTGAAAGACGATCCCCTCAGTACCGACTCCTATGGTAGAACTGTGCACAACACATTGAGCCCCAACTAATACTTTACATAGTCCCTCACTCTGAGGCATATTACGTCGAACGGGTAGATGCAGTTAGATTGCTCAAAGCTAGATCAGGACGAACAAGATCGAAGGGATCCAAAGCAATTGTGTGATCACTGTTGAGGCAGCTCGGCTTCGATTTTGAGACGATTGCCTGAACGGTTATATGAAGTGTTACAGTAATTATTGTGATGTGACACATTGTCTGAGAAATCAGATGCAACCGGATGTTGGTTCAGCCGGCCTACGAGTCGAATTGAAATTAAATTGCCTCGTCCGTTACTTTGTTCTATGGCACATCACTGACGTCGGCACTTCGAACAGCACTCGAATCGCGATAAGCTCCAAAGGGTTGCTCACAGCGTAATCAACCAGCTGATGACAGTCGCAGTTATCGTTTACAGATAAATAACTATCCGTATTTGGACTTGTACAGCGAGTACACCTCATTCCGCTTTGAACAGACTGGCTGAGCGTGCCGTGCAGACAGCGAAGGATCTGTTGAGGAATCAGCCTAGTGTACCATCGCGCGTGCGTCTCTATCGCTATCTATTCGCCGATCGGAACCTTGTGAACTAAGTCAGCGATAAACGTCCTGCCGAACTTGTTCGCTCGTCGTATGTGTACTGGCCTGGACCAACTCCACGAAGGCCACCAATCCAAGATGATCATTAAAATGGAATTAACAAACGACCATTTCGACATACAAATTCGACGTAGTCACAGTTTTGCGCGCTCCTTTTCATATTCACGCTCTGCATACACACACTTGCCGTTGTTGCTTATTCGCATGTTTTATCCATTTCAGCCCACACACTGGCACTGTAAAGTAAATCAAGCCTAAGTATGATTTTTCAGTTTTGTTTTCCACTTATGTTAGTGTCTCGTTACTTTCGTCCAACTGCTCGTAACAATACTGAAGTGTGATTCTACCCTTGTGTGTCTATTTACAAAGAATACGCAACAATCCGCTATTGTTACATGTACGAGTGAACGTAAACTCGAAAAGATGGGAGGAAAAGTACGATGCCGTTTTGATCACTTGCTCTCGCTGGAGTAGAGCTCACAAAATGACGACTCCTCTAAAGCACACGGTATCTCTTGCCAAAACACCGCTATGCCGATCCCAGAGTCACCGTTAACCAATAGACCGTTTTCAGGCCGGATAGCCTCAGCCAACGGAGGAAGGGATGGCATGTCTACAAACGACGTGCCATCAACTGTTCCAAATGCGTTGTATGTGTGGTAGACAAGTAACAAACTGGCCACAAATGCGCTGGCCCTGACTGTTCAACTGAATGAAGTAAGCAGGTAGTGTCTATTTCACTGGAGTCCTCTCTATCTGATATGGCAGTGTACCGCAATCAATAGCCCAACCGCCTTCGTACCATTTCCCCCACTCGGTCTTTTTCGAATAGTTTTTAACCCTCTAGGGATAAGATATTCCACGTCAATACCGAAGTGAGCGCCGGCCCGAGCGACAGTACCTTTTCACTCAAGATCAGGACCGTTGTGAATAGATGAAGGAATAGAAACGCACGCGGGTTTATCGATACCTGATTACATTGCCCAGTCTATCGTAAGTGGTCCTTCACCACCACCATTACAACAGTCATCAACATGACCAGGATGTACTATGCCTCGGGCCTCCGATTACCTCAACAGTGACGTGGAATATCCTAGAATAGAACATCACTAAGAGGTCTGAAAAATAACAAAAGACTGAACAGAACAACTAAGACTGGCAGGAATGCAAACACACCATTGGCTGCAGCACATCACCATCCCAGATAGCGTTTCTAATCAGCGATTTGATTGGTCACAAGGACCACAGCTAGGCAGGCCACACCTACCCACTCTCTTCAATGGAACAGTCAGGGTCTTCGTCCTCATATTTCGTGATCATCTCACGACTGGACCACCACGCGGTTTCACCCAACTGTTGGTGATCTCAGTGTATAATGCTCCGTACGAAAAACGATCGGATGGCACACGAATGCGGGACCCAACCATCGTAAGCTAGAAATGGCGACACATCTCAGGCGATCCGGAGTACGTGCCATCAAACAGCCGTGTTGGCACGCGACCAGTTCACTTAATACGGGCCAGGTGGCACAGAAACCGGCGGTCAAACATAACAGATCTGTTAACATCTTTACCGTGGACAGGCCACGTTCCCAAACCATGGAGCAAAAAAGAACGCACACGAACAGTGTATCGTCCTTCCTTCAGCGACAAACGAACGTCTTTACGGCGCCGCTGATGACGCAATTTGGCAAAGGCGACTCGTGTCTTTGTTATCCTTGCTGATGTCACCAGCAATAACACGAGCTGATGAGATAGTCTTACCTAAGTGTGGGAGAGTGTTCATAGTCTGAAATGGACTGCCTGCAATAAAGAAAGTAGGAATGGGAATGCCCTAGTCTTGAAGAAGCACGTTGCAATTTGGAAGTGAAAAGTGCATGCCGTATAAATCAGCACAGCGAATCACCTTGTCCAGTATGGTCTGCATGCCTTCGGCAGAGGGGCTATGTGAGACATCATCCACATATTCCATGTCGGTCAACCTAGTGCCAGGAAGAAGCTCAACACCAAGGTTGCCGGATTTCCCGAACTCAACCTCCAGAATGTTACCTACGACAAACGTGAACAGGAATGAGGAGACCGGACACTCTTGACGAACACAGGCTCAGGTGGTTAAGTCATGCATCAAGGATGCCAACTAGTCGTTTTTCACACCGAACACTGTTCGCTGACACTGCGATCGACTGGTGTAAGTTACGAGGTGGACAGATAATGACCTGGCGTAGGGAAATGAAGTCGTTCACCAAGGGGTTGGCGACTGTAGATCGAGTTCGACTCCCTGGCTGGGGCTCTAGCGACTCACAGAGTCAGTGGCAGGAGACTCTAGGTGAGATAGCGGCTAATCGAGCTCAGTGGCGTGAATGTTGCCGTTGTTTGGCCGAGTTGTCTGTGAAGTGAGTGCATTTAATGACGCGGGACAGCGAAAGCCGTAAGGAAACTATCTTGCTGATGACGCGTTACCCACACTTGCAGTGCGGTTGTTTGTTTGCAAGGTGTAGGCACCTTGATGTTGAATGTTTGAATATAGAAGTAGTCATTTTCATTAGTTGGGTCCCTTACCGTCCGTTTATTTTTTCGTATTCTCTTCCTATATAAGGTTTGCTTTTTCTTCATGGTAATGTGGCAGTTAAGTATTAGTGTGAACCACCGATGTATTGCTGTCCACGATGATGATGACGGTGGTGGTGGCGGTAATCATGATGATAAATGATGGACGTTCGAAACAGTTGTCCACAATTCCTCACCCTGCTCACAGAGTGAACACAGGGTTATCTTAACAAATTCACGAACTTCCACATAACTCGCTTGCGACAATGTAAACTGATTGAGAAGCAGATTTTAGGTCTAGAATCACTACAATCGTCGGCTGCCCATAAGTGTCGGTGATCCAAGGTCTATCGCATTATCAAAACCGTCACAGACAGCAATACATCGATGTGAACCACTGTTTAACTGCAAATCTCCATGACTTCATTGTCTAATATCAAATCTACGCAATCACAGGAATTTTGCAGAACCACTTTGCACTTTGGAGTTGCAAAGCGCATTCCGAAGAACTTAGAAGAACGCGAGATAGCGTTTAGCGCTGTTTGTGTTGCTTAGGAGGTGTCATCCAACATTTGCCTTCAGCATAATCAATATCAGTCAGTCTCTCATCAGACAGGAGATCCACAGTGGCATCTTGTGAGTGTCACAAACAGTCCCCCACTATCTTCTCTACGACAAAATTGAACAAGAGCAGTGAAAGAGAACAGCCTTCACGTACGCCGCTCATGGTACTGAAACTGTCAGACAGTTCACTGTAAACCGTAATCTGAACTGAAGTATGGGAATAAAGCGCCGACAGGATGTTCACATACTTGTTCAGCACACTCCTGTATCTAAGCGAATCTAAGTGTAGGTCGATCCACGGAATCAAACGTACCTTAATAGTCCAGAAATACGGCGATTGTTCGCCGGCCACACACATGACGCTGTTCCGTAATTTAATGAAGAGTGAAAGTGTGATCTAAACATCCTCACCCAAGGCAAAACCCTGCATGATCTTCCCTAATGTTTACTCCCGAACTACAGTGCATCAACGTATTACGATGGGTGCCGGAACTCTAGAAATGACTGGGGTCAAACTAATTCCCCTATGGTTTTCTTGAATATAGGAACTGTTATCGTGTGACCCCAACACAGAGGGATGGTCTCCGTCGTCCACAAAAGGTGAAACAACTGAGTCAAAGCCTTCACTAAAGCCTCCCCCACCTTGTTTGAGAATTGCCGGCACGAGGTCATCTGGACCAGCAGCCTTATCACGTTCGAGAGGCAATTGCGGACTTCGGTCCCAGTGGGTGGTTCAAAATCTACCGACCAGGGCGCTCCATCAAAAGTTTGTGGCAGCAACACAGTAGAAGCAGAAAACCTGCTAAATTGACCCTTAAAGTGTCCCGCCCAAACCTGCCACCTAGACGAGATTCGGCCTCAACAAGGCGGCCAACATGGGTAGTCACATCTCTGGCCAGAATGACTATATCGAAGCCACGTGTCGACTGAGTAAAACGTGTCCTTGATGTCGGCTTCACTACAGTCAGTAAGAGTGCAAGCAGACCTAATGAACAGACTTCTGAAAGTAATGCGTCTATAGCTGGCCTTAACAGAACCTGCCAGGCGGACGGCACAAAGTCTACCGTTAACAGGAATCCAGTCTATCAATGCGGCTGCGGCCGCTGTGCTGAGGACTACACCCACCACGTGGCCGTGGAATCATTCGAAGTGTATTGGGTAGACAGTGTGCGTGCTGTTAGTTCCATGTTGTCTACTGTCCTGGATTCTCGTCTGAGATATAGCAGACATCGACTCGCAACGAGTCTAACATTCGTACCTCAGCGGCCTGCTGACCTATTTGTTTCAGCGTGTGAACGTTGAAGGCATATATTAATTCGCACTCTAGGTGTAAGCAAGGCGCGGGAGAGGCCTGAAGCTGAATGGGAAGAGGTGGAACTTACCGGCTCAGTGTTACTATGATTAGCCATATCTGTTTTGGGACCTGTAGAGTAATTACCAGGAATGGAGGTCTGAGAGATAAATTTGATAGGACAGTGGTGGAGGTGTCAGCAGTATGTAGCTGTCAGCTGTATGTGGCAGATAGAGCGACCCGGACTATACTCCGAGACGGCCGATGCAGTATGAAAGCACTTGTGATTATTAATGGTTGTATGCGGGCTGAGATATTGTCAGGACGCTCGGAACTAGACAGGAGAGCGATTAGTGTTCTCAACCAAAGGCTTTGGCTCAAAGGCCTGTAGCGCAAAACAGCGGGTGAGTGACAGTGTACCAAAACTGGTACATTTTTTTTGGCCCCAACCTGGAAGGCCATGAGATTGGTTTATCAGATCGTTAGTTATTGGCATGCCTGGTATGAGTAACTTTGTTGGTGTGGTCACCACACCATCTGATTTAGCTCAATAGGTCACGAGGTACGCAAGCATCACAGCGCGTCAAGGTCCAGACTCATTGTGACAGGATCCAACGTAAAGTAGAAGGGTGGCCAACACAACCCCGATCGGGTTGGAATCCGGCCTGTTCTTCACACATCTAGCTTTCTCTGGGCTTACTATGCGACGTAGTACGAGGGCAGTGGGTAACTTGATGCTGTGGTTGTCACGTAGAATTCGGGCCACCTTTTTGAATCAGGAAGTACCGTTGATGAACACCAATCACAAGATACCCCTCCAGTTCACTAACCGTCTGAAAGGGTTTTGTAAGTTCTGATATCAACCTCTCCCCACCATCTTTGAAGAGAAAAGAGCAGAGACTGGGTCCAGAAGCGTTCCTTACAGTCTACTTGCGCGAATGCCAGTTAAGTAAAATGCACTTACAAGTACATGATCTCTGAGTAAATGATAAGAAGAGAACGGGCACGCACAGCATGATCTGAGTTCAGGTGGTCGTTCCACAATGTACGGCTATCTTTACCACAGTGGCGCAACCTGTAACCAACTGCTACATGTTCAAGTCGTATCCACGGTTGAGAGGTACAGAATGTCTTCATGTAACACAATGTCTCTACCTGCATTGAAACGCGGTGATTGGAATATAGGGACAGTGAAACGAGCACAGCTGCAATTCTTTCGTCACTGTCAGTGCACTGTACCCAGACCAAACATACTTGATACACGCGAAGACGATGGACGAGTCGTTTTATACGTTAACAGTAGCCTATCTATTAGTTCCTTCGGTCCTGACGCAAGGACGTCATTCACGAGGGAAATTTTTTGCAGCGGTTTTAGTGGTACCAAAACCTGCTCATACATCGCGCTCATCATGTTCATCGAATCCATCACTACTACAACGTGACCAAGTTAGTTCTTCCTGTATTCCAACTCCAAAGCTTGACAACATCAAGTGGCTGTGGGCAGAAGGTGGGTTCGCTGACGAAAAGATTATCAGTTAACTAGCACTAACACGATCTGTATGTATTTCACGATGAATTATTTAATCAACTGCTCCGGTTGGGTGATGTGAACCTGCCTGTGAAAACCTTTCGATTATGAACATATATAGGTGAATATGTTGATCTTTCGAAATGCGCACCTGGATACAAAATCCAGATATCTTAACCGAGTCGGGTTGGCAGACGGCCTCAACATACCGCTGTAGCCACAGTCAGGCTAGCTGACACGGGGTTGTGCGCGCAATCCAAATCTAGTAGCTCTGCTCCACCGGCCCAGTGTTTTAACCACCATGATGCACGACCGACAACACCAGGCTGTTGACAAAGATTTCCGTGGAGGTCTCAGCGTTTGGAAAGTAGATCTGGATTGGGAACCAGTGTGCATTGACAAGTGCAAATGGACAGAGTAAAAATACACATTTATATACGTGCCCTGAAGAGGGTAGCCTGCTGCGTTATCGAGATCGGAGTTTATGTGCACTGATCAATGCACACTGGCTCCCAATCCAGATCTACTTTTCAAACGCTGAGACCTCCACGGAAATCTTTGTCAACAGCCTGGTGTTGTCGGTCGTGCATCATGGTGGTTAAAACACTGGGTCGGTGGAGCAGAGCGACTAGATTTGGATTGCGCGCACAACCCCGTGTTAGCTAGCCCGCCTGTGGCTACAGCGGCATGTTGAGACCTTCTACCAACCCGACTCGCCTAGCATACAGTACAGTGGAGATACCCCCGCGCACGTCCGCCACTGGGTGCTTGAGTATGAAACTCTGAACTATGCCATTTCTCGTCTACGTAACGTGTTCGACAAGTGATGCGGGGAAAGTGCCAATAATACCCACTCATTAGAGCAAGTCCTCATACTTCGGCCAATATCACTCAAACCGACCTAGAGAGCTCGAGCATTGAACCAACTGTCCCAGTGATATTCAAGCCATTTGCTACCAGCAGAAATCTAAAGGATGCCGACTCCAACAGTTGGCGTAACTCGTGCATTTCTCATATGTAGCGTGGTTTACTCGTCTCGGATTTAGGATTGCCCATACACTAACGTGCAGGATTTCTAAACAAAATCAGGAAACTGTCGAATCCACACCAGTGGGCATCACCGAAACTTGACTTCATTCTAATGATCTGAACCAAGTGGTTAGCATAGATGGTAAGCCCTACACAGGGTTGATTAAGGTTATGTACGCGGAGAAGGATTGCCACACCATGTCAAAATTCAAATCGCACTGTCTCAGGTTCAGAATCGTCTGCCCGTGGCTACTTCCGAAGAAGTGTGTTTCGTGCAAGGAAAGTCGGATAAAGCTTGTCCCACCGGAGCCCTCATCATCACCATCATGACAGCCATGAGCCTGACCAAAGTTTCTGTGGCTCGGGCCGCCGCTCATCTCAACAGTGACGTGGAATATCCTGGAAGGAAACGTTACTAAGGTCAACAAATATTAAAGATCAAGCGGAAGAACTAGAAATGGTATGGATACAGGTACGCCAGTGACTGCGACACATCGCTATCTCGGATAACGTCTCTAACCAGCGGGTTGAGTGATTACGAGGACCCCATCCAGGCAGGCGATACCTTCACACCTTGCTCAATGGGGCAGTCGAGGTCTTCATATTTCATGGCCACATTGTTGCTTGACCACCACGCGGTTTTACCTAACTGTTGGTGGCCTCAGTATATAATGCCCGGTACGGTAAACGCTCAGCTGGCATACGGAGCACGTGACCCAACCATTGCAAGCTGTGCAACGTAATTAGTTGACCAGTTGACCGCGCATCCCGAGCGTTCCGCAGTACGCGCCAGCGAACTGCCACATTGTGGACCAATTGGCGGAGACAACGATGGTCGAACACAGCAAGCCTGTTGATATCTTCCTAGTGAACAGGCCACGTTCCCGAAGCATACAGCAAAATGGAACGCACACAGGCATTATAGACCCTTCCTTTCAATGACAACCGAACGGCTTTTCGACGTCACAGATGACGCAGTTTGGAAAAGGCAACTCGTGCCTTTGCTATCCTCGCTGATATCTCATCAGCAATATTACAGGCTGACGAGATATTGCTACCCAAGTATGTGAAACTGTCCACAGTCTCAAGCGGATTACCT
>QNGE01000210.1:186899-247116 GCA_008508345.1 Paragonimus westermani | reverse complement strand
TCGTAGACTCGCGTCTCCGACACACAGCACACATCAAGCTCCAGACTTGAGAGAGTACTTGCCAGAGCAGCTTGCTGACCGATTTGTCGGAGAGTGCGGACATTGAAGGCGCCAATGTTTGCCAACTGTCTTGGCCTCAGAAAACAATTATTGCTCGGAGGCATATGGAAGGCAGAAGAAATAGGGGGTAAAACAGTATGAGAAAGACGTGGTCGATTAGTAATATCACTGTCGAGTGAACGATAACTTCTGATAATTCCCGGTCGTTAATGCAACGGAAGGGGGTTGACTTGAGGGACCCCAACCCGAGCCTATGACTCAAAAGTCTGACCTGCGAGACAACAGGATATAGGGTTTTCTTAGGGGACCCTACCTGGAACCATTGATTCAAGAGTCTGACTCACTTGGCAGTGAGGGGCTTGCCTAGCCCGAGGGCGCAGTGAATAAGACAGTAACGTCTGATTCTGAATACTGCTGCGCGCAGCGGATGTACTCGAAGCTACATCGGGCTTTTGAGAGATATTTGATGTTTTTCGACCGTACCGGATAATACGCCGGCGGTCACGGTCAACTGTTGGGCGATCAGGGTGCTCTTTGTTCGAGGGTGCCTTTCCTAACCCACTTCTTCCTGATACGGAAGACAGCAGTGCCGCAACTATAAAAATAGTTCTGCCGTATGCTCATAGAATCGTCTCACTACCTAAGCACTCCTACGCGGTCAGTAGTGCGACATACAATCTTATGAGTGTAACTGCTTTTCGTCTAACTGCTCCCCTTTGGCCTGTCTGACAAGGTTGCACCTGGAAGGACCGGAGTCCTAGTCAGCATAGCCCGCCGGATCAAAACAGTACGCAAGCCCGACCATCTCGTCAAGGTAGCAGCATAGGTCGAATACGGATGGAACTACTGAAGCATACCATATCAGGCACCTGCGTGTTGTCCGTTGGTCTGCTTCTTATGTAGGATTCAATCACACAATGGATAACAAATTTATTCTTAAATGCTCCTAGCCCGCCCAATTCTGCAACATCGTCATAAATCTCGAGCATACTGAACACGTGCAGGCGGATACGGTGTAGGATAAACCATTACACATCGCGGCCTTACTTAGTGCTCACAACCGAACCTCTGATTACTACATTTCTAATCCTCACCTACCTCCTTAGCTCTGCTGTTTGGTTGTCCAATGCAGTCTAATTTAGTCTTGTGATCGAGGTTGCCTTTCACTGACTTATTTCCTGCCGTGATTATCGAAAAGCCGATTATGATCATATGGAGAGAATTTTCTAGAATGGCTGATTAAAGGAACGCAAACAACCAGACCTTAGATGGATATATGGGAAGAGTGACATATACAGCACAACCAAGCATCCCATGTCATTCTCAAATAAACTCATGATACAGCCTCTTCATCAGAAAGGCCATGCAGCAGAAGGAAATGCCCTGGAACACATCCCGTCCTGACGGAAGACGGGAAGCGTATCATGATTACGCAATTGTTGGAAGCCGATACACAGGTCTTTTTTAGGTGTTTATAAAATCAGAGAATTAACTTTCGATTGGTGCAATCCGTGTTTCAAGAGTCCGAAATCTGACAATTGCATATATATTAGTATAGTGTCCGAGTAACCCGACGGCCTTATTGCACATCTGCTCACCGTACTTAGGAAAAGTCAGATACGCGAAAATCAGGCAGCACTCCGATCTGATCGACGACCGTAGTCATTTTGGACCTAACGGCCGCTTTCGATTCGGTTGCTTGTAGCGTATAAATCCCAGTCCTTTTGATTGCATTTTCTGACGGTTTTGGACTTAGAAAGTAGTCCCGTTATTGGAACTATCGAGTACACGTTACTGAGTGAATTATCTATGAATCGCCAGGAGCGTTTTAATAGTGGGCCGACGCCAAGCGGGATGATTGTGTGAACAAGCCGGCCGTTCGTCAATATAGTTCGGAACGCTATCAAAAGCGCTATCAGCCAGTCAACTAACCAAGTTGCAGTCCACGACGACCGATTTCCGCACTGGACGTTATCTACTGAGACAACCATTAGTTGGTAAGATCGCAGGATGGTTAACCAACGCCGTGGCCATGATGTAAAGCCCTGACCATTCTGTTGAATGAAGTGGCTAGTGTTAACAGCCCTGTTGGGGTCTCCGTGATCACCCAGATTATCATCATCATCATCATAGACAGCAATACATCAGTGGTTCAGACTAATGCTTAACTGCCACAGAACCATGAAGAAAAAGCAAACCCTATATAGGGAGAGAAGGAAAAAATGGGACGGGAAGGGACCTAACTACTAAAAATAACTACGTCCATATTCAAACATTCAACATCAAGGTGCCTACACCTTGCAAACAAAAAACCAAGCTGCAAGTGATGGTAAGGCGTCATCAGCGAGACAGATTTCTTACGGCTTTCACTGCCCCGCGTCATTAAATGATCACCCAGATCGGTGGTGAGAGGCGCCATTCGAGGAAGCAACATGTTGCAGAAAATGCTGTGCCTGCATCTACTGCACTTCTAGGTGTGGGCGTAATTTCAAGTTCAGACTTCGCTTAATAGTCTACCGCTCATGTGTGAGAACTCTCATCAGAGACAGAGCTCTACTGCGTCTAACGTGAAGACAGTAGAAATTCAGGCCTAAAATTACTCTTTTGTATTTGGTGAGGAAACCACAGAACTGGTATTTCACTTCACTCTACCACTCAGATCCTGTTACCGCTGAAATTTAGCTATACACGAAACACGTTTGGGGAGAACTTGATCTGGGGCCGACCTAATTAATAACGATGGCTGACGAACACATACTGAGAAACTCTCACTCTCGGCACTTGTTACACGTTCTCTAAGTGCGGAGCGGCTTCCAGATTTTACAAGTACATCGTTGTCATGCCCACGGAAGAGGATATTGTAAAAAGCGACTGAACTGTCGACCAACCACTTTACTACTCACCACGAACAATCACTTGGGGAGGCATACTCTATGTCAACCAGACAGATATCAATGAGTGGACCACAGCAGACGATCTGGGGTTGGGATACGTGTTCCATGTGATAGAATAAACCACACCAAGAACTCTCGCAGTATGGAATCGTGGGAGGTATATGGGCATGACTATGCAACAACTTAGTCAAGCTCGTATAAGGCTCAAGTGAACGGTGTACATCCGTGGAGTAGACGCACTAGCCGGCGTGACACAGGGGTTCACTTCAAGATGCCTGCCAATAATTGTTTGCCAGTGACCATCACCTACTATGGCATTGTCAAAATCTCTATACGTTAAGTGACTTTTATCAAAGGAAATCCAAATTGGGCTGGACAAACCACTTGATAGGAAAGGAAAACCAAATTGGACTGAACAAACCACTTGATAGGATAAACAGTGTAAACTTCTCCGAGGTGGCCGCCACATTGTGATCATGAATCAAATCAAGCAGACAAAAAAGGGATCTAGATTCGCTCCCTGCTCGTGACCTCGGCATTTCAAAGAACTGCATATCATTCGCCTAGTTTGCGAGCTGCTGCCTAGGCATTCTGAGTTGGCTTATCGGCTCTCTTCATGAGTATCCACTGAAAACGTGGACCGGTCCCTGAACAACGAAATGCAGACTTGTGCCTCAAGTCCGGAAGAAAACATGTTACCTCGGGACGGTGCAGTGTCGCCTGATAAAACGAGTACTGGGGTCACATGATCTTGCATATCCTGAACGCAACTTTTACGGCATTTCGCCCTTAACTGTGAGCGTCAAGCGATATGGTCATGTCTCGCATCACAAACGATCCCAATCTTACGCAAGGAAGATTGTTTAATGACGATTACTTCGCATCTGAGGCCACCAGCCAACATTCCGGGAACAAAGAAACTGATTTGTTTGATGCCAGGTTGCCCGTACCGGAACAGTCTCACTAGTTGCGTCGTCAAAGCTATCAACGTCCAGTGACGTTAGCAAAAGCTTAATAGGCGCATACCGAACCGACAAGGCATGTGGGTCAACTTAGCAAATGCAATCACCTAATTCTCTATCAGCATGGCATGCCCACAATTGCGCCCAACAAGCGAGCTACGTCCTCCAGATTTCAGCCCACCTATACCAAACCACTATTCTCGGTCGAATATCGAATACCTGGCCTTCATAACTTTCAAAATGACTGGCGTCCTACGACGCAACTCTGAGACACCTCGGTGTTCTATGAAGAGGAAGTCCACCAGAGCGGTTACCATTGGTTATCTAATACTGGACTGATTTATGCAGTACCGCGGTAGAGGCCTTGACCTGCATACAACAGAGGAAATCGATTCACACCCTTTGTACTGCGGAAAAACGAAACGCGAGTAGTGGTATATTCTATGAGAGGTCAAACAACGTAAGGCCTGTTTCAGCGATATTGAAAAAGAGACCACCGATTAAACTACCTAAGTTACACAAATGCATTTCCCATCTCTTAAATCCTAAAAGGACGGAGAAAAATCCCTGAAAGGTTGGAGATGTGTGGAGACGGCCAACCTGAAAATTTATTAAGGAAAAACACAACAGGAGGGAGAATAGCTGGTTGAGCCGTCGTGAACGTAAGGCAAAGCTAACCTGTTCAATTCAACAAAAACAGCGAACACATGCAGAAAGCACCGGACCGAAAACCAGCAACTTCCATTGTCCACATAAATCGAAACTTACCAGACGCACTGTAAAAAGAGCGTTAAAAAAATTGAAGGGCGAGACAGGCTCGTGGTCTACATGTTCCTGGGTTGGTAACACTAACCTGTAATCCTCATACACCTCGTCTTTTCGGAGGCACGTGGAAGGATCCTCCTCTAAGTGTGACATAATCCACGTGTATGCTTGACTTTGTTCCACCTGATTTGATAAATGGAGTGCGGATGGGGTGCCGGGAGAAAAAAGACCGATTCCGAGCGTATTAAGCTCAAATCCATGACCAGGAATATCAGAATCATCTGGAAGAACACCATGCGAGGAACCGATGAACGAATGCTGTCCAACCCCGCCATCGATTGGCAGCAAGAGGCAAAACAATAGTTTTTCAATATCCTTTAAAGCAGCGACCTCCTGAACGAGAGAATCAATTCTAGCTCGTACTTCTGGGCTAAAGAAAATTAGAGCCGATGAGAACCTGCTTACCTGAGAGAGGCCGATAACGTAGCCTTGAGATAATCAAAACCATTTCGATTGGAACCACAATCATTTTCATCCGCTCTCAGCATTTGAAAAATTTGGAAAAATACTTTTGGTTCTCTTATGCTATCTATAACATTTCACGAACATCCAAGAGACGAAGTCCGTTCAACACGCGAGCGCTTGCCCTCGAGAAACCCAATGGACACCGTTTAAACAAAACTTAGTCACCAATTTCACCAATTCAGAAACTTATCCAGTAACACTGCGATGTATAAATTTCGATTTCACGCATTCTGGCTTCAGAATGCTGACGATAATTTTGGTTCCTTTCAGTGACTTTCTCAACAATTAGTTCCACCGTGGCGCGTTAAATGTGAATCGTGTGGATTAACAATTTTCCTCTCCTCTGTTAATCAGCACAAACTTCTACTGACTCCGCGGACTGTGGTAAAGTGCTTTCAGTTCACCTTGTCGTAGTCGGCCCATACCATTAATCTAAACCAGCTCTATCAACACTGATGTGGCGTATCGAACTGCGAGTTGTAATCTGTAGTGAGATCACCTTCGACGTCCCCGAAATTCTAAACTCCCCGCGACGTGAGATTTGCCTCGCCAGTACCACCGCGCCTGTTCACACTACCTTGTATATGTAAACTTACTACAAACCACCAGCATCAAAGTTAGTGGCCCGGCATAAGTATCGCAGTTATGCTCTCATCTGTGTAATGAATTCGCACTATCTCTACTCCTGTAGGTTACATTCACTAGGATAAAAATGTTGAGCTATTACTGTTAGGAACGCCGCTTAACCAGTCTAACGCCTGTTTGAATTCTGAAGGTCGACTGGAATTTTCCGTCGACGCACTCTTCCACTCTGGCGGCTGCTGTGCGGTTGTGCTCAAGGTGCTCTCACGTCCAGCTCCCTAGCACCCCTTAATTGTTACGTTAAAGTCTGTTGTGGACGGTGAGTAAATCAATAGATAAAGTTTGTTTGCAGATTCATCGTTTTCTCCCCTGCGACTTCCGATTCACGGTAGCATAAGGTTGGGGAAACTCTGGGCGTACGAATTCAGGATCTAGCACTACAAAACCAACATACTCTAGATGAGACACTAATGTAGCGTTTCATCCAGTGCGCTCTGTGTTTTGTGCGAGAGTGTGGCGAGGAAGCAACACAACTAACGAATGTCACTGGAATTAATGAACTGCTCATTCTTTGCCACAACTGGAAGTCAAGGAGTCCACTCATCGGCATCCTTCCACCCGAAATAGTGAAGAAACTAACCGGTCGATCTCCTGGTTGTGCAAAGAGTAGTAGGCTGGATAACCCGGGAAACATTCTTCAGAAGACGCGTATGTCTGTTACGTTGGTGAGAAATGCACCGCTAAACCCTATTTACTATTCCACTTCTCCCACTCGATTGGCTATAATAAGGTGGTGACATAAGAACCTTCTGCACTGGTAGTAATCCGGAGGCAAGCGTACTTCATATTGTTTCTGTGAAAACCATTTTCACCCACGATATTCCCCGAAGCTGCACCACAACAGCAAAAATCCGCTCAATGTTTACTCCAAACAAGCAAACCCCATGACCTGTGGGTATTATATGGTTTATTATGACTCCATTCAAAAACGCATTCACCACGTTGCAGCCGTATCTGTACCGCAAGTATGCAACGTGGCAATGTAGACTATAACCAAGGGTGAATCAAAAAGAGATGGAGAGAGTAAAAGTAGGCGTAGCACTGTAGCCATTCGAGGGTCGGCGATGGCAAAGACGCACACATGCACGAGACCGGTAAGTCACTAGGCCGATCATGCAATATCCACGCCAGGCTGGGACGCATGCAGCACGGCTCGCATGAAGCACAGTGTATTGGTATGGGATCTTGTGGAGTGTTCTGAAGGCCACTCAAAGCTTCAAAATGATATTTAGGTGGAACTCTGTCGGAGGACCCGGCAACAGACTTGCAGCCTTCCTTTGTCACACAGCAGGTTAGAAAACCAGGCTCACCACATGCAGATAGGTCTTTAATGACAGAGCCTTTCTTGTTAACCCCGTACGTTTAATGACTGTTCGAGCTCTACTTAGTCTAGTTGCAACGCTCGTCAACAGACGTTTGTGGCGCAGCAGTGTCCATTGATTCCGAGCCCAGAGAGCAACCGATTGGGATTCAAAAGTGAAAACGACCGTAAAGGAGAGTTCCTTTTTAATAAGGTGCTACGATGGGGAAGAAGTATAATAAACCAAACAGAAGAGAATGAAAACAAGCCTAGATATTGGGCCCATCAAATATACGGGTCCCGAGAATAACGGTTGACACTGATACAACCAAATGCAGCAGTCCGTAGGGGCGGGGCGATCACGCACGTATGAAGCCAGGGTATGCACAAACGAGGGCCCAACAGTGGGAAGTAGGGAAGAAGAAACCACATGATGACGAGTTCTCACAGTTGATATCACGATTTAGTAATGAATCAAGGGTTTACCTTCGTGGGAGAAATGGTTGATCACACGCGTAATTCGGATGGTTACGCCAGTCTTTGCGAACAGAGCTTGCAACAGTAATTGTGCATTTTATCGGTATGATGTTTCAGAGTCGCAACGACTTGGAAATGGCCATTTAGGCGTACAAAGAGATTTCTTAAATCATTCGCGAAATTTCAAAATGCATCTTTTGAAATTATAGACTTTATACGGTGTATCGGTTTGACTGCAACGAGAAAAATCGACTATACATAAAAATGTTCCGTTTTTTCGGTAAATGCGTCAAAATGGCTTTTATAATCGATCTTGCTTTCTGAAAATTCTTCCTTAAGATAGTTAGTAGTTGAATACACGCTTCCAGCTTGCGGAAGCGCCCAACTTCTGGTGATTTGGGAGATATGAATGAACGTGTAACCGCTATCCACATAACGTTTGCATTGTATTTCAAACTACACATCGAAGTGAATACCACTGAAAGCTATGCCACCACGTTTGAGGGTAGGCTATCGACTCGAATTGTATGTTCAAACTGCTTACCTGTCAGTACTTCCGGTTGAAACTGACCGACGAAAGGTCATTCCCAAAAACCATCGCATCTGACATCATCATCTGGTTGATTCTATCTGCGGTGCATATGATATGGTATGAACATGGGTGAAACGTCCTACAGTATCGCCATCAACTGGCGTAGTGCTTAGTTTATCGTTTAGTGACAAGGCATGATCGCAGACTGCCATTCGTATCAAAAACAATGCTCACTTATCCCACGGCTAGTGGCTCACTTTGATGCTAGTTATTTCTCCGGAGATAACACCGGTTCTCACATGCACAATTTCATCTACGACCGTCAAATCTCCTCATTATGAATTCTCATGACTGCGGTGATTGTTGGTAGATCTATTTGCCGGCTGCAGACTTCAGCGATAGTATGCAGTTTCTTTCATAAATTTTGCCGGCCCAAATGCGTCATCCCAAGAGCTCCACGGATGTCACACCACGGAAAATCTACGTAGTCTGAAGTTAGCGACATTTTCGAGGCGGACGACTACCTTACCGCCTAAAGGTACATTGTTCACCCCGTTTGTAATTAAGCTTCAGAACACGGAATACCGGACATGGTTTATGGGTTGCGCGATGATAGGGCCGTCGTAATGACTGCAATGGAATCAACGTCTGGGTGAGATTCTGTGGATTCCGTTCCAAGGTAAGTTTGCTAAACTCTTCCGCTTTTCGCACAACTAGATTTAGATCGCGATGTGTACACACGAGGACGCTGTTCCATAGTCAGTCAACACAAGCCGGCTGCAGGTCACGCAGTCGTAGCACCCAATATTCGTTGGGTACCGAAACCATCGACGGAACCGATGTATTTCATGGAAATCGTCGCACGCTGGAGGGTGGACCCGCCAGGCCTACGGCTGCAACCGATTCATCGAAGTCTTTCGAAGAAATCGGAAGAGGGGCAGTTTGGATTTCTCCGAAACGTTTCAAATCCAAGCGAACCGCCACGGGTTTTCTATATTCTGTCTGTGAATTACTCCGTTCTCGGAATCCACGAAATTAATTGAGTGGTTCATTGTTCACTGTTCATAATGTGCTATTTCGTCGAAAGCTCTGAAAGCCTCCCACTCGTCTGTTATTATTATGGTGGTCACTGTAGGTGAAAGACACACGTTAACCGGCGTACTCTTACATGTTATCGGATGATAGGTAATAAGGTAGCCATATCTCGTTTGTTTCTAGAACACATCACCATGAATAAATTCCGCGTTCCCTTTTTCCATGACGCAAAGTACCCAGGCTTTTGGAAAGTGATACCCACGACGTAATTCCTTTCATGAACAGTGATTCATCTAAACGATAGAATGAGTTCCATCATTTTTGCGAATTCAGCCAATTCCGTCATAATAAAAGCGTTCTTTCTGAAGCTTGTTTCACCGCCTGCTTCCACTAACCATGCTCACTGCCAGGCATATGCGACGAGGAGAATTAGCGACTGTCTTGAAGCTCACTGTCAACGTAGTCGCAATGTACGTCACAAACGCCCGGTTTAGTAAAACCGTGGGTGTTTCCTCGAGCGCAGGACGTATGTTTCGAAATATGAAATCATTCAGGACGGACTAATGTCGTTTACATGAATCAAACCGACACCGATAGTGGTCCACAACGGAACCATCCTTCACCAAAACGGCGGGGATACGGTGTACGCAGGTCGTACTGTTTCGAAATACGCCTTGCCTTGCTAACACGACTATCATCATCTTAGCACTTGCAGACATTTCTTTTTGCTTTCAGTGAGCATAAGTCTCAGAGTTAACATGAGTTTGCTCTCTCCAAAATATCCAAGAATCTACAGCTGTGGGCCTGGCAGGTCCATCCTCCAGCGTGCGACGATTTCCATGAAATACATCGGTTCCGTCGATGGTTTCGGTACCCAACGAATATTGGGTGCTACGACTGCGTGACCTGCAGCCGGCTTGTGTTGACTGACTATGGAACAGCGTCCTCGTGTGTACACATCGCGATCTAAATCTAGTTGTGCGAAAAGCGGAAGAGTTTAGCAAACTTACCTTGGAACGGAATCCACAGAATCTCACCCAGACGTTGATTCCATTGCAGTCATTACGACGGCCTCACCATCGCACAAACCCCCGGCACCAAACCCCTTGGGTGATAAATGAGATATACGTTTGCATGTACAAAATGGATTTTCTCAGACACTGCGTGATTTTTATAAAGCCGCTGATGCACCATAATACTCATGCGTACATGAGATTGAAAATCTGAACTGGGTCTCGAATTCATCGACCGATTTGAATTTGGATATAAGTTAATTCCAGTGTATCCCTTAGCACTTTATTATCAATACCTTCAGTATTAATACCGGCAATGAATATTTCTTCACGGATCTGTGGAACGCACGCATTTGGCTGAGCATAATCGCCATTTGTAGTTCTGTATGATACGTAATACAATGTGGCACGCGTAAACGCCGCCAACCAAAGAAGTCTAAAGGAAACCTAACTACTATAAAACTGAATATAGGTAATACGATGGAAACAGTCTAAGTGATGTGCAGCAGTTGGCCCAAAGTTGTTATATGGTATCAATCTTTTGTCCACAAGGATTTGGCCGAAACAACAATGGACGTCTTCCGATAAAGTTTCCAGGTATTGACAGATTTTACGGTTTGCCAATTTCAATGTCATTCAGAAAAATCTGCACACAAATACATGTGGACTAGAAGATACAGAAAATTCGAACTCCAGCCTACCAAAGTATCTGTTAATAGGCAGTGTTTTACCAGTAGTTCAGAAAAGACCACAAGTCGGATATCTCGCAAAATGTTTAGCCACCGTTGGACTTCCACTCTCAGGTTGCCTTACAATATTTTATCACGTCAAGGATATTGTGGGGATCAAATATTCAGCACATTTTTGTGTTAAGTTGGAGAGCGTAAAAGGATCACTTGCTTAAGGATGAACAACACAATTTGTAAGCTTTCAGCGTAAACATTATCTGGTGTTGTTCTGTGTGGGTAATGTAACAGAATCCCAACAGAGGGTTGTTTTGGTATGGAGAGGCATTTGGGTGTAAAACAACTTTTCCTAATGTTTGATGTATATGTGTTTCATGCAAATGCCGCATTGATTGAACTCGGTAATTTTGTAACACACAGGTCACTAAGTAGTCTGCTAGATAGCTTCGGGGCATGAAACAAGAAAACCAAGGACGGCGAGAGATTGTTCTGCGGTCATGTGAAGCACAACGATGAAGCTATTTGTTTGGTTTCTCAAAAACTCTGGAAATGGGAAACCTTTATATGGTATCCTCACTGCTAGACATCACTGACCGCATCGCAAATGTGTACCAGAATAGCTAATTACGCAAACGTTGTCTTCTACTGGGTATACATATATATATATACAAACCTGTGGACAAGTTACTGTATGTGTGAAATGATAATCGGACATTTTCAAGTGCACGTATATTTTGAGTACAATGTCGTACAGAATTGTTCTTACAGAGATTAGTAATAAACCTGAGAAGCTCATCACTATCTCTAACGAGGTACAATCAATCAATCAATGTGGAGAGGCTGTAGAGGGGTGTCACGTGGCGTTTACCGTTTTCGTTCAGTTGTTATCAGGTGCGTTTTCAGGGACTCCGACCTTATGTGAGTAGACTTCGAAGGTATGATGCGGTTAGACTAAGAAATAACTAATGGACTTATGATCATAGACAAAATTCTGTTTGAATGTGAGCGCTAGTTTGGACTGTCGCAGCTAAACAGGGTCGAAATAATACATCTGGCACTACTCCGTAAAGCATAAAGAAGAGTAAGAGCCGAGTAAAACTTCCGCTGATGTACCTTCAAGATCTTCTGGAGCTAGCCCACCAGACTTACGCAGATTGCTCTATATAACTCTGCGATACTCAAATTGTGGTCGCAAGCCTGGCTTGAGAAGATCTGAACATGGGGCAGGGGGTAATATAGGACTGCCACAACTTATTTTTTGTCCTTTTTAATTCTGTTCGGAAAAATGTGTGTTCAAAGAGCTCATATGGATCCGAATAACGCACGCCTCATTCAAGCACTGAGATAACGGCTGGAAGACTATGGAAGCCCCATGTTATACAACCATCTGGTATGTGATATCCGTGTGCAACACTGTTGAATTAATTGGATAAAAGCGTCACCAGACATATTTTACATGAGAAAAGGGATGGCGTGAGTTCTTGTTGTATGCTTGCTAGCCAGAAAATGAGGTGTTCGGTATAGACAGTCCAATATAACCTGCAAGCAACACTAGTTTTCCACGTTTGATAGCATCAAAGGTCGATTATATACCCCAGTGAAGGTGGATGCCCTTGAAACTCTCAGTATTTGACTGGGTATGACAGTCAACAAAACTCGCCTACTTCTACCTTCTTTGAACGCTCTTCAATGTGGTAGGCATACCGGGTTAGCAAGAGATGACGTACTTTCTGATAAGAAAGCGTCCATTAGATACACAACCGGAGGTCCTTGCAAGTCTTGCATTATCATAGCGATCAAAGTGCTGCACAATATGGCCAAAGAACTCTAAATGGCACATTGTGCGAAAGCCCTCACAGAAGAACACATGCTCGGCCTAGTTTATAAAATTTCATTATGGGGAAGTCCGACCACCAGGAACTTCATTGGTATTTTGAGCACTCTAAAACAGTCAGCTGGGGTTAGCCAATTTGTGGTTTGTAACATCTTGTCAAGGGCCATCCTCAAATCAGAAGTTAATTACGGTAATTATCTGCGGGGGGAAATGGACGGGACGTTGAGAAATGTGTGCGAGATTTGAGTTGAAGAACACGAATATGTCCCTCACATGTTCGTGGGCGACAGGAAAGATATTGTCAGAACTAGAATGATACCGGTGTTCGACGATTGCCAACTGCCAGAGTACCCCACAGCATCAGTAGGAACGCAACTTAGGGGAGCAGTAATTTTTCCACGTGGAGTTGGTGGCAACAGATGTCCCTTAATGTTAGATAAAGCGCCGAAGTGTTCGTTGGTCACGGACGTCTAGTGGTTGTTCGAGCAACGCTTAGTCTTTTTTCACAACGTCAATCGATATGCTGGATCCACGATAGTCGCGTCTGTAGGCAAAGAGCGTCTATAAATTTTGGACCCGTCGAGCAACCGATTCTGATCCAAAAAGGAAGACACTCTATTGGTGGGTTTCTTAATAATAATGTGCTAATGTTTTAAAAAAATATGACAAACCAAATAGTGGAAGACAACAACAAACCTCGATATTGAATCCACCAAAATATATACAAGTTCCGAGAATAACGGTTTGCATAAATATGATCAACTGCAACAGTAACGTAATGGCGAAGCGGTCAGGAGAATATGAAACACAGAAACAAGTTCCTACAAAAAAACGGTACCAACATCAATATAAACAAGCACGGAGGAAGTGGTTTGTCGCGCGCGTAACTTGAGTGGTAATGTCAGATTGTGAGAAAGGCTGCTGTAGTCCAACCGCAGGAAGTGAGTGCTGTCGTTGGTATACCTATAATATGTGGGTTTGTGTTATGGCCCGATGATGAATAATAACGTGAAATGACAGCGCACGAATATACGAATCACGAACACGTAGCACAGCGCTTAACGATACCCGGAAACCTCAGAAGAACACAGGATACCGTGACCTTTAACTGAGAATGTATTTGCTCTCAAACCAAAGGTAACCTGACAGACCAGCGTTCGCGTATATATAGTTTCTGAACAACCTTGGAAAACCCCACCGGAATTAGCCCGCTAAAAGTGAAATGGATCAATCAATGACAGAGAGGGAGAAGTGCGCCGGATTTAAGTTTTAACAATTTATGGCGCGAAAAAATGAAATTCAAATTTACGAATTAATTTTCAGGGATATCTCGAAAATTAAACCGTTCGTGGGGAAAATAGACTTTCTCCAACACCTCCCGTCTGAGATGACAGTTCTCCGTAGCACCTGGCCTGAGGCTCCAGCTGCATGGGACGATGCGGTCATCTATCGCGTTCGGTCCGACGCCTGGGCAGGAGGATGGTGGTGACATCGACATGGTACGGCCTAGCTCTGGTTGTTCCTGTATCCGGAATTGCGAACGTGTCCAACAAAATATCCAGTGGCAGTAGGTGCCGGTCCTCCGTTGTCTTTCCGTTCGCGTGTCGATGGCGTAACTGGTTGCGATGGCGTTTCCACATGGTGCCACTAACCGGAACGTCATACACTACCTTTCAGCGACGAGCACTCACGGTTGCTTCCATCCAGCGGTTGTGACCCGGTCGATAGCCACGTGCATGGACGGCTTCTCCAAGAGCGAAAACGTTTTGTATGTTTGGGCCGGGCACCTGTGTTGGCTCATTCGTCGGAATGAACGCGGGATGGACCGTACGAAGCTTGCGACCCACAAGAACCTCGGCTGGCGAACGGCCATCGGGTGTTGCTGGGTTGAGAGTTGTACGGTATAAGAACAGGAACTCCTGTAACACTTCGTCTGTGGTCCCCTCCCCCCGAGATTTGAGAAGCGCCCGTTTGAATGTGTCCATGAAGAGTTCTTCTTGGTCGTTGGACTGTGGGTGATACGGCGGGGACCAAATAGGCTGGACAAGTGTACGGTGGCAGAAATCCTCGAAGTGTGCTGATGTGAATTGTGACCCGTTGTTTAATACGACGATATCGGGAAATCCGTGTTGGCCGAAAATTTGACGCAGGGCATTGATCGTCTTAAAGGATGCCGCCGGAGAGAGGGCGACTATCTCAGGCCACTTGGTGTATGCGACGACCAAGACGAGGTAAGATACCCCATCGATGGGACCAGCGAAATCCAAGTGGAGGTGCGACCACAATTGGCAGGGTTGGGTCGTGATGCGTCGGCAGAATGTCGGAGCTGAGCACCTTCTCCAAGCGAGTAAATGAGGTCTCGCAATTGGGGGACCAGCACCATGTAGCACCCTCATGTAGTAGATGATTGAGCGGATCCCGAACATCGTGTGGAGCTGGGAGGAAGGCACTGTAATAACTGATGAAGCCAAGGAAGGACCGGAGAGTGTGCACATCTTTTGGAGCCGGCATCTGTTCGGTTGCGCGAATGTTTTCGGGATCTGGGTGGCGACCGGCTGAATCAAAAATGTACCCCAGATATTTGATGGATCACGAAAACACTTGGCATTTGTCAGTACGTAGCCGGAACCCGGACTCCTGGACGCGTTAGAGAACCGCAGATATTTGTTCCCTGAGTTCGTTGGTTGTCCGCCCCATTATGATAATGTCGTCCAGATGGGCGGCCGTGCTAGGTAGATCAGTCATCAACGCGTCCATTATTTGCTGGAAAGTGGCCAACGCGACTTTGACACCAAATGGAAGTCTGGTGTACTGGTGAAGGCCTCGGTGGGTATTGGTCGTGAGTAGTTCACGACACTCGGGTGCAACCTCGAGTTGGCGAAACAAGTGCCGCCGTTGAGCATAGTGAGTGTTTCCAGGCACTGGTAACGGATAGCGGTTCATTTCCAATGCCGCAGTGAGACAAGTTGAGAAATCTCCACAAATGCGGATGGATCCGTTAGACTTATTCACCACGACGATGAGGGTGGCCCACGCGGAGTAGGAGACGGGCACCAAAACACCAAGTTGTTCCAGTCGCCTGAGTTCTTGGTCGACAAGCGGCAGGGCTGCGTACGGAACCAGCCGTTTGGGGCGAAAGACCAGTTGACTGCTGGGCCGAAACTGTAGTGTGGCCTGGGTACAGGAAAAAAACCCAGGCCATCCTGGAGCACGGGGGCAAACTCTCGAATGATGTCGTCGGACAGCCACTGGGATGCGGCAGGAGACCGCACCCGGTTGCAGGTGGTACTGATTGGGACATCAATGAGGCCAAGCGGTTCGAGCCAATCCAGCCTGAGAAGGTCAAGACCCGAGTTAGCGACGTAACACGTTCCGTCGATGGTGGTGCCGCGGATTGACGCTGAACAGTGCAGTTGCCCGGCAAACCGCACCGAGAAACCACAAGCACTGGTTGCTCTCTGGGATGACGGGTGGATAGGAGGGCTGTCCAGGTCTCGCCGAAGATTCTCGGATGTTATCGTGATGTCCGAAGCAGTGTCCAACTGCAGACGAGCCAACCGACCATTGGTGTGGATGGAAACAAAACTTTGCCGATGAGCGGCTTCGATATGAAACGCGGTCAGCAGACTGTTAGAGCTGCCAACCTCCCGGGACCCGGCTGGATTCTTGAACATGGAGTCTGAGGTGGGCTTGACCCTGTCCGATGTTTGTGATTGGCAGAAACCTTCCTTGTGGCCGACCCTGTGGTATCGCTGACAGCGATTTCATCGAAAAGGGCAGAATCTGTGGTAGTGCCATGCACCAGAGTAGCGACATACTTAGGGCGGCATCTTGGTACCAGCAAGTGGGTGGATAGGAGGGCTGTCCAGGTCTCGCCGAAGGTTCTCGGATGTTATCGTGATGTCCGAAGCAGTGTCCAACTGCAGACGAGCCAACCGACCATTGGTGTGGATGGAAACAAAACTTTGCCGATGAGCGGCTTCGATATGAAACGCGGTCAGCAGACTGTTAGAGCTGCCAACCTCCCGGGACCCGGCTGGATTCTTGAACATGGAGTCTGAGGTGGGCTTGACCCTGTCCGATGTTTGTGATTGGCAGAAACCTTCCTTGTGGCCGACCCTGTGGTATCGCTGACAGCGATTTCATCGAAAAGGGCAGAATCTGTGGTAGTGCCATGCACCAGAGTAGCGACATACTTAGGGCGGCATCTTGGTACCAGCAAGACTGAGTTTGTTGCACTGTGCAGGGGATTTTGGCTGGAAACTGGATACGGCCTGAACTGTACAGAGCGCCCGGTCGGGGTGCTGTATCATCTCTGAATCGTGTTTGAGGTTGACCAACCCCACACATTCGTCAGCCATCTGTTCCGGTTTGATATTTGGCCCCTGATTGATCTTTGCTGGGAATCTGGTCCAGAGATCAGCATGGGTTGGTGACTGTAGACCACAAATGAAAACCAGGCATCCAAACTGATCCTCCGTGACCGAACCAAGCTTGAACCGTCCGCACTCCCGGTTTACGAGAACAGCATAGGCGACAAAGTCGTCTATGTCTTGTTTGACCAACTGGAGGCACTGGAACCGAGAGTTGAACAGAGATGAAATGTCCCCGAAGATCTTCGTCAGCTTCTGGACCGTGTCCGCGAAGGTCAAGGTTCGCGGTTCAGCGGGCGAGATAAAGTTGGTATAGCGGACATGTTCCGCTAGGCCCAGTTTCAGGAGGAGTAGCCGAACCTTTGTACCGTCATCTCGTGATGCCACCACCATGGTAATCGTGTCTTCATATCGCTTGTACCATGCCTCGAGGGAGACGCCAGCTCCGCGGTCACACAGGGAATCGGGGATGTTTCCGGCTAAGTGATCCACGGGTGGCTGATCGCCTAACGTGGACGGCCCAAGTGCAGCAAAACGGGTGGCCAACATTTCCATCAACCGGATCTGGGACTGCATAATCTGCTTGAGATCGGTGTCTGCAGACATGGTTCAAAGAGAGAACAAAAGGAAAACGACAACCTCCGTCGCCAATATGTTATGACCCGGTGGTCAATGATAACGAGAAATGACAGCGCACGAATATACGAATCACGAACACGTAGCACAGCGCTTAACGATACCCGGAAACCTCAGAAGAACACAGGATACCGTGACCTTTAACTGAGAATGTATTTGCTCTCAAACCAAAGGTAACCTGACAGACCAGCGTTCGCGTATATATAGTTTCTGAACAACCTTGGAAAACCCCACCGGAATTAGCCCGCTAAAAGTGAAATGGATCAATCAATGACAGAGAGGGAGAAGTGCGCCGGATTTAAGTTTTAACAATTTATGGCGCGAAAAAATGAAATTCAAATTTATGAATTAATTTTCAGGGATATCTCGAAAATTAAACCGTTCGTGGGGAAATATGCTTTCCTCAACAGTTTGGAATATCACGTGAGTGATTGTGGACCGAATATTTAGGAAAGTACGAAATATTCGTATTGTGCTGTGGGAATGCTTTTCGTTTTAGTGTATGAAAGACGTTTATCAAGGACACCAATGAATTGTTTTATTGTTGTTGTAACGCGCAGCCGAAACCTGCGAGCGCGCACGAATTGAATCTGAGTTGTGTGATGGGGCCTGCTGCTGTGTTGACGGTGCCTTTTTAACTTTCCTTTGTTTAAGTCGTGTGCATGGCTTACCGGGCCTTCGGCTGATGTTTGTTCGTATTGTTTCTTCTTTCAGAACTTTTGTTCGAACCCCCACTTGGGAAGATCGTCGTCCCCTGTTGAGTCCACGTGGCCCAAAGTTTGGTCCGCGAAGTCACGGTCATTCAAAGTAGAGTCGGCTGGCATGCATCCAACAGATGTGTAACGCGCAACCGAAAACACGGAGTTGTGAGACGAGGCGTGCTGGATGAACATTACCCGCAGTTAGTGAAATCTGCTGTTAGACAGCGATAAAATGAGAAATCATTGGGCACTGGGCGATATATCCTGGTATCGCCCAGGAATGTGTAATTCATCGATTTCCATGAGAGAGTGCATCAGGAGAGTTAAAAAGATGTTTTAGTCGACCGTATATCAGTTGTCCTTCATTTGGCGCCGAGATCGAAATTAGCGATGGTAGGTTTGTGACGGTATAAATTCAGTATCTTGTGAAGAAATTTTTTCACGTGTGATTAATATTTGACCGATGTTATCCTATATTTCATGTCACGCTGTGGATTATTTACAGGGCTTTAAAGATGTCTTTGAGAATCGCGAAAGTTTTAGCTTGAGAGAGTTTGATATTTGCTTTGATATGTACACGAAGGATAACAATGTTCTGTATGTGCTTGGTTCCAGCAAGAAATCAGGCAGTGGACGCCTGAAATATGATCATGCTAGTGTGATTGCCGATGAGTTCACGTGGTAGATGGCGCTCCGCTGTATAAAATGCAAGCGAAATAAGAGCGAAAGCCGTGGAGTACGACGTGTTTAGTGAGTTCAGTTCAAATACTTCCTATTGCACAGTTCCCGTGATACATGCTGTCAGTCACGGTTTAATGTGGTTAGGACAAGTACCGGGTTGGTTGTTAGCTCTCTCACGGTGGGGCACAACCACAACCTAACCGCTTTGCTGTACGATGCACATCCAAGTATTCGTCGGCTCACAGACAGTGAAGTGAACGATTCGAGACATTGCTTCGAGTAACACACGCCAACTGCTGAGTTTAAGCAGTATACTGCAGATGTTCATAGTAAGTATATACCTACAATGGATATTTGCAACGTCCGTCATCGGTCGAAACCGCAAGTGATGAGTAAGTGGGTTAGTGTGTATTGGAATCTGCCCATTCGTTCGCTTGATTTTGGGATTTCCCGCCATGCCTCGCCAAAGCCGACCTATCTTGACAATTTCCAGACGCCAATTTTATTCCCTAACAGCAAAAAATTTCAAAGATGCGTTTGGACATTCTTCCTGAATGACCTTGAAATAGTTGAAAAATCGCCCATCCCACAACCTTGTAAAAAGTGAATTAGTGTAACATTCCATTTTTCGAGACTAAATCTGTGGAGTGAGCAAACTATCTCTTTCTCTGTTGCGTGCGTCACAGTTCCATAAACTACAGTCATTTTCTCTTTGCCCACGTACTTCTTGCAACAAACTTCACGTTTGTGTTACTGTTTAATTATTCGTTTTTGTATGGTTTTTAACCATCTACAGTTATCACGCAAAACCAAGCGTGCTTCTCACATATGCAGAAAATCTGCCACAAATCCTGGATCATATTGAGAAAAACGGCGTGCTGCGTGCCTTCAGAGAAGACAACAGTAGATACACGCACATGTTTCGCACGCAAAGAGCAAGTGCAGTTGTTCAGACGGTCCCTGACTTGGTTAACGTCGATGCCACTCATGGGACCAACCGCCACAAGTAGGTCCTCCATCACTCCGCATTGGCCGCTGTAGCCTAGAGCTGCATCGGTTCCTCGTTACAGACGGCATGGGTCATGGACGATCCGTGATCTACTCCTATGTACGAAGTGAAAAATACGAAGCCCTGCGTCATTTGTTCGAGACATTCCGGGAGGTTATGGGGAACACAAACGTGTCAGAACTTATGTGGTGGATAAAATGGCGGCCCAAGTGCGAGCAGCACGAGTGGTCCTTGGGTGCGACATTATGTTATGTTACTCCCGTGTTCAGGATGCTGTGAGGAAACATGTAAGTTGTAATAAACCTTATAATCACCATGCAGACGAATTTAATCAGAAGCCGGTATTTGTTTCATCACATAGCTACTTGCAGTAACTCTGAAGAGTGAGTGATCACCTTGTTCAATTCATTTTGAAGGTTCAACCGGGATGTTACAATAATATGGCGAACAGACCCCTGCTTTATGAACTACCTCTTGTGAAACTGGCCATATCCAACGCTAAAGTGGGCCATCTATGCACAGTCGGATGTTGTTCACTTCGGAAATCGAACAAACAACTGTCCGTAGAATGCGAATAGGCGACTAAAGAAACGCACTCATCCGAGAGATCACTTAGCCACGGCCGTTAGTAAAATTTGGTTCCACAGCGAGTGGCTAATGCGGGAGTTTGAGACTCAGTGCACCTACAGTTGCGACCTCCGGGAGGTGGTCAGCGTAGACGTATACGTCGAGAAGCTACTCTCCCGGCTGACAACATTCGCCAGTCAGTTAGTGGTGAGGCATCTCAAGCGGCTTGCCCCCTTCAAACGGTTGGACGAGTTCAAGGTAATCGTACTTTATGTAACATCAATTAGTAGCTTCGAGTAAGTCACGAGGGCACACAGTATACAGTGAACATCAGTGACGGCACATGCGAGGGCAATTTCTATAAGTCCATGTGGTTACCATGTATTCAAATGCTGTCCGTATTCAAGAAGCACTTATATCCATACAGTACGTTGTTGGTAACCATGACCACATTTGCTATAGGCCGCTTTGCAATCCATCGACGATTGTTTGCTGAATACAATCTACCCCAAAGCAGTATGTTCCGCCGATAGGTCGCGGTCGCCGGCAGTGATGCACTTCAACTGGATTATAAAATGTCGCATCACGGGTCAGCCAAGCCGTACGATGTGAACCTCAGGACAGGAAGCCACGTTTTCAAGACTATCATAGCATTCACCCACTAGTCCATTAAGACAGCTGAGGCGGCCTCACCACGCACAGACTTCCTCCTTATTCCTTCCTGGAATGCAAATCAGCCAGAGTGGGAAAAGAATGTTCACAAGTGGGTGACCTGTGGATATTGTGTTAACCCCGTCAATTCGAACGGTTATCGGTGCGATAAGGACCAGCCATTTTTCCGCGTGGAGTGCATGAATAATGCTGATATATCGCAATGCCCCTCCTGCACAGGGTAGTTACAACACCTCTCGCCAGGTAAGTTATGCTATCACTAACTCTGTAGGTTCGGTTGCATCGACCTGAAACACTGTACCAACTCCGACGTTGAAACGCAAAAACAGACCGTGCGCAGCTCCACCATTCATTGATGATACGGCCATAATTTGCGGCGGTGCTCGACGTACCATTTAAGGGCTTTTGAAAATGCCGCATTTCTCGCACGATTGACATAACAACCTGATATCCCTCCACTGATGCGGCCACCAAAATAGTGGTCATGCGGCCGCTCCCAACTTGTTTATTCCCGCATGTCCGAGCACTAGTTGTAAGTTTGTAAGGACGTCACGTACCATAGATTGAGGGACCACGTTCTTTCTCATGTAAGCAGGTCAGTATTGGATGAATAATACTCCCTCTGCCATCTTGAACTGTTCCCATAGCGCACAAAGGCAGCGAGATTCATAGCTCTTTCCTTCCATTTCCTTGCTTGTTGGTTTGTCACCATTGTTCCGGCACCTGTCGTAGATTAACGCAGTCTCAGGGTCTGTTGCTGAGCCTGCTGCCAGCGGCCATATTCTGCACCCTGTATATTGATCAACGCCACGTTTTGCATAGTACAAGACGTTCAGTCGTTGTGATTGCACGCAGGACGCCTTGATAATGAGCCGGCGTTCGAGTGTCGTCTGCCCAGTCTGTGTTCACATACGAAGTCGTACTCCTGTGGAATCTCCAGCCATCGGGCTACCTGTCCTTCTGGGTCTTTGAAGTTTTGTAACCAGCGGAGAGACTGGAGGTCTGTGCGTACAATAAAACGTTTGCCCAGGTGATAAGGTCGGAAATGTTGCACAAAAAATACTAACGCCAGCAATTTTCTTCTGATCATACAGTAGTTTCTCTCACATTCACTTAATCATTGGCTACCTTAGACTATCACTCGTTCCCTACCGTCTCGTCCTCGTTGCGAGAGAACAGCCTCGATTGCGCTGCCACTTGCATTGGTACCCAGAACAAACTGTCCGGCCTTCGGGGACAGGTCCGAAAAAGCTTGCACTGGCGCTGTTCACAGAGCTTCGCGTGGTGATATAACGGCATGGTCACATTCCTCCGTCCACGTTAATTCCTGACTATTTTATAGTAGTCTGTTCAAGGGAGTGGAAATGCGCGCACAATCAGTAATGAGGCGGCGATAATAGGACGCTAGCCCTAGGAAGCTGCTCAGCTTGTTTGCGTCCTTCGGCGTAGTCCAATATCGAACTTGTTCCGCCTTTACTGGGTCTGCGCGGATACCCGCTGTCGAGATTACACGCCCCAGGAATGTTACCTCTTTGAGTAGGAAGTGAAATTTTGAGGGCTTCAGTTTTAAACCGACTTCGGCCGGGAGGCCCAGCATGCACTCCAAATTGCGCATTTGCCCTCGTTCGGACCTCCCATGGACTATGAAATCATCTAGATACACTAGGCATGTCCTAGGGATTAAGTCATGTAATGTTTTCTGCATCAAGCGTTCAAACGTCGCAGGTGCGTTTGATAGTCCAAAAGGCACGACCTCTAACTCATACAGCCCCGACGGTACGGTGAAAGCCGTCTTCGCTCGATCGTTTTCTTCGACCTCCACCTGCCAGTCGCCTGATGTCAAGCTTAACGACTAAAATACGTGGCTCCACCAAGGGCATCAAACAGGTCATCAATTCTTGGTAACGGGAGTGCACCTTTCTTTGTCACTCCATTGAGCTTCGTGTAATCCACGCATGACCGTAATTCGCCGCCTTTATTTTTTTACCAGGATTATCCTGGCCAATTTGGCGATTCACTTCGGAGAGAGAAGTCGGTTTCTGGCGAAGTCCTAGACATTGGTGTCAAATGAGCGGCACCGGACGGGTTCCGTTGCTGAAGGCTGCGCAAATCGAGCGTGCACCTGAGACGCTCTAAAAGATCCATCCCCACTATGACACAGAATAAAAGTTTGAGGCTCACCACAAAACTGTGCTCTATATAGCATCCGGCTATTTTGACCGGTGCAACGATTATGCCGCCCATGGGCATTTGGTCACCGCTGTCCGTAAGGATGCGTTGACAACACGGTTTCCGCTTGTAGCCCGAGCGAAGGTTCCGGTTACTTTACAGGAGCTGTGAAAGTTATCGGAGAATGTTTGAATGAGCCTAGATCCGTCATAATCTTGTTAATCGCCAGCTTAACCCATCCACCGAGTATCTCCCGACACTTTTATTTATAAACTGAGTTGTAGGTGTAGCCTCATTGCGCAACTCAGTATGCACAACAAGTGTACCTCTGCTGGCGGCACGCCCGATCCTCTTATCCCTGACTTGAACAGCCTCCTGACTAAGAGGTGGTTTCCGGAATTCAGTTTGGTATGTAAGATATAAAATGTTACTGAATGGACAGAGTTACGCAGGTGAGAAGTTGGAATGGTCGGTTATCCGCTCAGTGTTTACGTAACAACCAGCTAGAGAAATTAACATTCGCCAGCCACCAAGATAGCATCGCGAAGCTGATCAAAATAGGTCTGATGTGGGTAGATAGGAAGAGATAATGTTACTCCACACTGCGCGTTCCACCTTAAGCAAGCACAATTTTGAATTACGCTGGGCATAAAACTCAAGCCAAGCCGCATATCCATAGCTGCTCTCACGGAGTCTACTGCAAACTTGAAAACCGGGAAGCTTCTGAAGGTCAGATGTGTGTTGTATTTCACTATCACTACCCTATATGCTCTTGTTTTGTTCGGCTAGATGCCTTAGTCGGTTGAACTCTGATGATGTTGTGGACATTATGATATCAGTTTGGGCCTTCCTCCCAGCCCCCGCCTACTTCCCCCTCTTCGTGAGTAATATGTTTGATGACATAATTATACCCGCATAAGGTTCGCGTTAAGTACTAGTGGTACCCAGCTGACCTCTGAAGCAAAACACGGTGCAGGTCTTTCAAACACTGTCTGTTGAACTTCAGTTGCAACATCCGGTCCAGAAATTTAGCACGGCGTGAACTTCAGGCAATGAAGTCGGTTATTGTGGAGGGTATCCAAACCTAATATTTGAAACAAACACGTCGGAATAACCTCCTGAATGGCAACCTACTTCCACTCGCCAGTTGCTACTTAACACAACGTTCAGGTTAATGAACACCGGTATACGACGTAATATACTCGAAGGACTGTACATGCCAGCCCTTGTACACTTTAGTTTGAAATGCACTCCGGGTGTTCGGTGGTCAGTCATGGTTCTGAACGCTGAGGTACTCCGGCGAACGGACACGGGAGGGATCGAAGCCATGCTGATGCAAAATCAGCTTCGTTGGATAGGTCACGTCCGTAAGATGGATCACGAACGGATTCAAAAGCAGCTGGTTCATGGGCAACTGAAAGCAGGTAAGTGAAACTCTGACGGTTAGAGGCGGGGGTAACACGATTTTATCCGGGTAACATTTCCTCTTTGTAATACTGGTTTTTGATCTTGGAAGGACGTGTCTTTGAGTCTGACGGTCAGGTGGAATATGATCCGGAGAGGTGACTGAAAGTTCAGTGTGCGGCAGTCACGGAGCCGCAAACGGAGACGCGCGGCACGCGGCCGAACCATAAGGACAGTGGGCAGTGATGACATGACTATAGCGTTATGACAGGTGCGGCCTGAACTGAAATGGCCAATTCTGACTAGTGGATCATCAACTTATCCATCGTATTTCGTCGGTGGAAATACAAGCACGTCAGGCTCAGTCAGGCTGTGCGAGTCAACGTCCGTCGTCTTTTCGCGGGTCGCTGGATGTCCTTTTCCAAATCCCGGGTCACCACAGACCTTTATCTTCCCTCTTATGCTTTGTTGGTGCATGAGTGTTACTTCTGTTCTCCAGTTCAACCCCAATTTTTTCCCTCTCATCCTCTGCATTGTGCACTATCATGTACTCCTCTATTGGACTACTTTCTCGTGATGTTTTCAGCAATACGGAAATGAAGTAATTAACGCAGCTCAGCCGGAGAGAGTTTCGACGCAGTAAAAAACCCGGAAGGAGCGAACCAAGTATGTGTCTCTCGAACGCAATTGCAGTAAGCATCACTAGCGGGAAATAGGTACGGCGAAAATCAGCATATTCTTGTATCAAAATTCCAATCTTCTCACTCCCAGTGAAGAACTTACGATTGGATTCCCCTTGCCTATTCACAAGAGATAGAGGGTTCATTTTCGTGTTAAACAATAACTTAGTTAGCCAACTTGACAAAAAATGCCTACACTCACACGCCTCCTGGCTGCATTCCTTTGGACTCACATTGCATACGTAGTCTGTGAGTAGAACCACAGGTGGTTCAGCGCAAGCCACCCGAGGCGACAGTTGACCTCAGGCGTCCTTTGACTTCGGTCACCGACAGGCTAATCCTCCACGACTTCCACCGACCGTGTATGTATGGTGAACTGGCTGTCACATGGTTGAGGTACTGGTGAGCAAGCTGATTTTTTCTTGTTACCTATTTTTCTCCTTCTGCACAACTTTGCATTGTGTATGGACAGGCTGCTGACGTTTCCACCTAGATCATATGGTAGCCTTCTGTGTACGAAGTCCTCCCAAGTCCTGGATTGGACTGAGTTTGAGAACGAACTGGTGTCTCTCACCATGACATCCTTTACCCAGTATTCTTGTAGCCTATATTAGAGTGTTTTACTCATGGAGAATTCACGCATGGACTTCTGTGTCTGACATTTAGTTTCCTATCATTAACGAGTGAAACACCACAAGCATTCACGCGACACATTTTGACGCGAGACTAATGAAAAATCCATAATTTCTCACCCTTCGAACCAGCCTTGGATACTGATCCTTGTTTTACTTACCTAATTAGTTTCACTTCATCATGTCGCATTTTTAACGTGCTCGTCACGTTCGCATTAATTATCATGCCTGGGTAGACGATACAACCGTTTGGTTTTTGACGTGCATTCAAGTCATTATTATGGACGATGAAGCTGACGGTTTGTTTTGGAGATTCTAAAGTGGTTGTTCCTTGTGGTGATGGAGTTTTAACTATTCGAGAGTTAGCTTTGAATGCGCTAAGAAGAGCCAGGCACACATTTCCGAAGGTATGAATCGCACATTGCTACTCATATATCCCATCCATTGTTACAAACATTGATTTGCTCACAAAGAGGGTATCATTGCAGTAAATTTTCCAGTTCTCGATTATGTTTTCGGAATGTGATTTTTGAACAAATACATATGCTTATTGTTTCTGTAACATTCCTTAAGTTGACCGTGAAGGACCTAACAAGCGAAAAAGTTATTTATTCCAGGTTGCGCTTGTTGTTTACTTCTATAACGTTGTAAAACTAGTTCAATATTTCATGCAACTTCTATCTCAGTGTCAAAGTGAACTTATGCATGGCGAAAACAGCATAAATGTTTAGACGTGAACGTTAGCTTATTAGGAGATATCAGTTTCGATATCCGCTCATCTTATAATTATACATTCATATGTAATTCCATGAAAGTTTCCACCGTTCACTACTTTTTTCAAGGTACGTGTGTACACAGTGTAAGGTTTTCGTGAGCTCCCTCAGGTTACGTTACATCTGCTGCTCCGTATTCCCCAATTGCGTGTCTCACTCTACCTTAAAGGTATCGTCCGGTTTCTCGTCAATCGCGGAGCATGAAAGTGCTTTTCGACCTCGGATTACTCTACGACTCAACGATTACTACATGGGTTCGAGAGAGGGAGCCCAGAATGAAAAAATCTGATCGGTTCTTGTTTGGTATCATGCAGCTGTCTCGACCTGATAAACGGTAACCGAAAACAGGATGTAGCACTGCCCTTGAGGGTCACAGTAAATAACAGCAACTCTACTCTGCTTTGAGTAAACGAGTGTCTAGCAATGCTTTCAACCGATGTGTAAAAGTGCAGCGGAAAACCTCAGGAGGAAGGTCGTTTCACTAGTTGAGAACCCTGTAACAGAAGAAGTTTTACCTAAGGGAGATTCTTGGACGGGATTTGTACAACTTCCTGGCATTTCCTTGTCGACTGTCGTTCGCTACGATATAGAATTGCTCTACTAAGCCCAACATGGAAAGAAGTGTGTGAGAATTATATATATCTAATATCGTTGACATTCAGGAGAACAGAAGTTAGAGATTTCAAGTTAAGATTCGACTTTTTTCACGTCCGTGATTCACCATAACATCATAAACAGCAATACATCAGTGTGAACCACTGATGCTTAACTGCAACACAACCATGAATAAGAAAAGAAGCAAACCCACTACAGGAAGGAATGAGAAAACAACAGGACTGAAGGGGAACTAACTACAAAAAATAGCTATGTCTATATCCAAAATTACAACATCAAGGTACCAACACCCTGCAAACAACCAGGCTCTAATTGAAAGTAAGGTGTCATCATCAGGACAACTTCCTTATTGCTCTCACTGCCCCGAATCCTTAAGTGCACTCACTTCAAAGACAACTCGGTCAAACAACCAAAACATTCACGACACTGAGCTAAATCAGCCACCATCTCACCTGACGTCTCAAGCCACCGACTCTGAGCCGCGAGGGACCCAGCCCGGGAGACCAACCCGACCCACAGTGACCAAACTCTTCTTGAACGATTTCATTTCTCCAATCTGTCCACCTCACATTCTGCGCCAGTCGACCTCAGCGTGAGCAAACAGTGCTCGGTGTGGCAAGCGACCTTGATGCATGACCTAACCACCTAATTCGGTGAAAATGCCAGGAGTAAATAAAAGAACTCGTTTGACAATCAGTGCCAAACACCCAATTCCCAACCTCTTCGTTGCATACTCGCTGATGCCACCGGATGCGAGCGACAGAACTCAGACTTCGGTTGCTAAACGCCTGAAGAGGGTTCGCGTCTCATACTCTGAGTAACCATTTTTGCCGGCATAACGTCAAACAGCCCTCACTTTTGTTCCATACACGCGATCTTTGAGCTTCAGGGAGATACCTCTTTGTCACCATGGTTGCCTCAGGTTGCTAAACAGCGCCCTAGCCCTAGAGATACACTAGTGACCACTCTGGTAGTAGCGCACTAGACACGTTCAGCAACGGATATATCTTTCTTCAGACCAGTTGACAAGAACTGATTTTCATACTCGAGTGGCGGTCTTATATAAACCCCGTGAAGTGTTTGAATTGATTTCTTGTCTGTGCGGGATAGAGTGCCTTTCGTTCTCTTAAGAGTGGGAAGTCTCTTTTTTCCGCCATCTCGTGTTGATACGCGAAGAATATGTTAAACGACATCCAAATGTTCGGATCTTTCTTCAGATCGTTTTTCGTGGTACCTTCTTTGCTGGTTGCCCTATGATTCACGGGAGTGTTGCCAGAGTCCCCCCCCTAAGCGACATGTGTGCACACTTGCCATTCAGCGTAAGGTACCAGTCGTCTGGCGAGCGCTCGATAGCATCAAGATTGATTCGTAGTGTGCTAGGATCACTGGCATATAGAAGAGAGTAACTGGATATACTGTCCGGAAGGTCGTTGATATAGGTAAGAGACACAAGGGGACCTAGCAGTGACGATTGAGGAACACTCTCAGAATTTGAGGAAGTAGACAAAAGTTCTAATCCACTTTTAACTCTAAAAGTTGTGTTATCCAGAAAAGACAGTCGATCAAGGGCATTTCCTTGGATACCGTATACTTCCACTTTGTGTGTATAGGGGTCATGTGGGACACAATCAGAAGCCTTGACAAAATCAAAGGAGATGGATTTTGAGATTAAGTCATTATCCTTTGCTTCCGGCAGACTGTCCGTGATGATCAGCATATGTGTTACGCAAAACCAGTCGGGAAGGAAATCATGCTGGGTGAAGGGGAAGATTGTTCAATAGTGAGTGCCCGAGGATGGAGCGCTTCAACAACTGCTCCGTTGTTTTGTAGGGAATGCTAGTAAGGCTGGTTGACCGACAACTAGCCGAGGAGCGCCGGTCGTCCTCTGTGAAGATGGGTGTGAGCGTGGCTTTTTTGCGTATACCAGGGACTCTGGAGTTTGTCTAGACAGTCTATAATGAGGTTCTTCCAGGCTAGCAGCTGATTCTTTGAGAATCCCTGAATGAATCCTTTCAGGACCCGTCGCATTATATGAATTCACTTTGTATAAAGGGTCTTCAACATCTAGTGGAGAAAACATAGTGGTAAGAAATGGTTACTGGAAGCTCTACAGTGATAGAGTGGGGTGCCAGTTCGGTGGTGCAACGTTGTAGAGTGCCGAACAGTACTCACTAAATAAATCGGCCGCAACTGGTGGGTCAAAAAAGTCTCCTGGATGGCCAGTTGTAGAGAAAGAGCTGAACACCTGTTCTTTCTCGGTCTATGCACATGTTGAAACAGGTTCTTGTTCGCGCGAGATTTTTGGGAGATATTTCGTTGTACGGTTTTTAGTATGCTCGCGGATTTTCCGCTTGTCTATTTCGCAAAGTGTAAAGAGCGCCTAGGTCCCTCGGGTTTCACATGAGTTTGTGCCTTGCCAATAGCTGAATGTGGTCGTTAAGTGGACGACGTATTCTGCCCGGAAGAGGTGAGAGATAAGAGGAAATTCACAATTTACTCGGTGAGGATAAATGTCCCGCTTTCTGATTCGCGTTTGTAAAACGCATGATATTTGTATCCACAAAATCATATTCAAGAAGGAATGATCCTAGACAGCTTCTCAGGTCGTTAAAATCAGCCTGCTTTTGTGATTTCAACCCGTGGATTTCTTGTTGGTTTTTATAACCAGTAACAGTTAAGATTAAAGACAGTCAGAGTGGTCACTGTATCCAAGTGGCGGCTTGATGATCACTGTCTAACAGGTAGTCTTTATTAGTGATGACTAGATACAACAGAAAGAGAATCTGTCAAAGACTTTTTACATCAGAGCATTGACAAGCTGTCTACGCTCTCCGTCGTATTAGCATCTATAAGAAATCGGAGACTCCGACTTCTTAGTCCTGATTGGAAGATGAGAAAAACGCCGCAATCCTACGAGAAGAGCGTTACAATCAGAGGGACAAATAACCCCCATTGAGGGTGATTCATGGCGTGCAATGTTGATTGATGCCACATAGCGTTAAATTTATCAGAGGACTGAAATTCCCAGATAACCGTGGGTGTCGTAAGGTTCTGTCTAAGAAAAAACGGGAGAGCCCCCATTCTCCCTTCGAGCGGAGAGAGCTCGATAAACTGAGTATACGGAGCCACACAGTACAATGTCGCTGTTATAGGCCATAAGCCGGGTTTCCGTAAAGGCAAAGATGGGCAGTTTGGTTTCATGAATCAACTCTCTGATTTAATTCCATTTATTGATAGACTCATACAGTTCGTGTACATGCAATTTAAGGCCACCTCCCCGGTAACTTTTACGAGAAGAGAGAAAGGAGAGCGCGCGAGAGAGAAAGAGTTTGGAAGACCAGATATAAGACTGAGAAAGGAATTAGGTACGGCGCTGCGGTTGAACATCGGTTTTTTCTATCGAATTGGGCTGACAGACTTCTTTCGCGGCTGCGGGCGCGACAGCACCACCTGTTTTCGTGTCAGTGGGCCGCTTGACTCTAGTTGCCTTCTGTATGGTTTTCTCCCTCGAACCGAGCTGTGTTGTCGGTCCTGAGGGAAACTCCTCCCGCATCTCCGGACTTGGATACTATCTCAGTATTTTGAACAGCAGAGGCAAGTCACCTTGTATCCAATTATAGTCTTGGGTAGGCATACAAAGACCATCCAGTCTCCTGTGGTGTCTTTTTTACACTACCCACAGTTCTTGTGGCCATTATTTCAACATCTTTGAGAGTTTGCATCCCTTTCCTGTCCAAAGAATGGACCACAGCTTCCCCATACTCCAGGATTGATCTAAAGTAATCGTAGTGCAGAATGGTGTAAAATTTAACCATCCTTTTGGTTGAACGTATTTATAGGTGTTAGAACTGTTTTACGGACTGCACATTCTGGCCACTGATTGTTGAATTTGTTTAATAGTTCGGCTCTCTGTCTGAGCCACATCGTTAAAATGCGGGTGATGATAGAAAACAAAGACCCAACGTTTCGACCCAGTGTGTCATTGATGACCTCGGGGGAGACGTGCCAGGTTATTAAGACACAAGTGAAATTTGATTTTTCTCCCTGAAAAAAACCAACAGTTTGAGGAAAACAATTAGCTTGGGACGTGATGGTAACAAATAGTTACAATTCAGTATAATCATCAAAAGTTACCACCCTGGTTGCTACACACTGATTGGACCAACCGCATATTTCATGAACCTTAAGTGGCCTGATAAATTTGTAACTTTATACATTGTTTACTCAGTCAGTCCTGAAATAAAACTGTCACATTGAGACAGCAGCAGTAACTGACAGTAACAACTCAGGTTGTACGCGTTTACGTATACGAGCACTGAAAGATGCACAGACCATCAGAATACAAACTTGGTGAAACCTACCCTTATATATAAATCTATCTACACGCATTTCAATCGATAATTCAATGGATTCATCCGGTTTTGTAAAACTACACACTCAGGTACTCAGGGTCGGTGCATGTTATGCGTACGTCATCTTTAAAGAAAGTTCTCCGCGATGTCGGCGTTTCATTATGAACTCACGGTATGATGGCAGGACCAAGAAATACAGTAGACTGCTCTGTGTAATTTGTTCGGTTAGAAGAATGAAGGTTCAACAATTAATTTAATCGCATATGAATAATGCATCAACTGTGTCATGGCAAATGTTTCCGTGGGGCTTTGGCGTATGAGAAGTATGTTTGCTATGGCATTGATTTAACGGCCTACACAGGGTTTTACCATAACCAGATAGGTTCCTGGCATCCGTAGAGGCAAAAACAGGTAACATGTTTTCACGTTACTTGTAGTATTTAGTTAGAAAAGCCTAGGGACTTATCTGTGCCAACGCGTACTTGGGTTTCAATAGATGTAGAGCCGAAGGTCAGACGCCAGTTTGTTTGTATTTCTTTAGGCTTGGTACCGATCGTTAAGTTTTTGCAAGGTTGAGCTGTAACCGTACATACGGGATACAAAGCATTTTAAAACCTTCTTATCAATACTGGGAAGTGTTCATGTTACTCTGCTCAGGAATGTATTCGACTTCTCAGTATTCTGTCCACGATTACTGATGGACCGTCAATACCATGATTTTCAGCTAGGAATTGGAATGCAACTGCTCTTGTGAATGGTCCACCAGGTTGCGGAGTGACAAATAAGTACGAACGTATGACAAAGAAGACGAAGTGAGAAAGGCAAGCAAACAAAGCCAACCGATTTTCACTGAACAGAAGAGTCAGCAAGTTTATGGATACAGGATCGTCACTGGCTGCAGCATAGTACCGTGTCAGAGAGCTTTTTTCTATCAGCGGTGTGAGTGATCGCGAGTTTTCTAAACACGCAGAAGGCACCTACCAATTTTTCTCAGCGGAACGGTCAAGGCTTTCACAACTTGTGAATACGTTATCGCCCAGCTGTCTTTCAGTTTCTTCTTACCACCAACAGCCACGCTGAACAATGCACGGTGCGGCAGAAATTTTGTTGACAACCAAAGTACACGAATTAATTGGCGAAGGCTGTGCATTCTTACCACTTTGATGCTAACTTCTGCACTCCTCAAACACGTGCCGGCGGACTGTCATTTTGCTCAATCATCTCATTGCTTACCGAATAACCAGTGGGGGACAATAGTAGTCTAATAGCGAAATTCTACATGCATCTTCCAAGCCAGTGGATCAGGTTTCTAATCCGTAGAACAAAACTGAATGAACACGCGAGTTGAAAAATCTACATTTAGCCGACAAATGGACGCATTTGCGACGCCACAAATGATTTGGTTTGGCGAGCGCACCACTTGCTTTTGCTATCTTCGTGGAGACTTTGTCAGCACTACCATAGACTGACGAGATGGCACTACGCAGGTAGGTGAAACGATCAGCAGCCTCCAACAGCCTGTCAGCGGTGACAAAGATAGAGCCGGTCCTAATCCTGGAGATGCAAATTACATACCATACGGATCAGCCGTATCATTTAACTGATTCAGCATGGTCTACATGTTCTCTACATAACAGCAAGGTGAAACAATGTCGTGCACATTCTGAAGATCAATTTGCTCACTATCTGGTGGAAGATCCATTCCGAAATCCCCGGTACCTCTGATCGCTCCTTCCAGAAGACTGCCCATCACAAAAAATGAAAAGGAAGCAGTTGACCGGACATCCCTGTCGAATACTACTTGACATGAAGAACGCCCAAGATACTTGCCAAAAATGCGCATTCTGCACGCACAGTTAGTATACAGCGACTTCAGCAAGCTGAAGTACCTCACTGGGCTCCTATGCAATGGGGACAGCTCCAGAGGTCGTGTCGGGTAACCGAGTCAAAAGTGGCCCCTAGATACAAAAATACTACAACCGTTGGCTAAGAAAAGGGATGTCAATGCTCCACTATTTGTCACAAGATGAAGGTATGGTCGATGCATCCGCGAACCGGCCAGAAACCTGCCTATTCTGTCATATGGTTCCCTATGTGTTTCAGGAGCGGACGGATTTTGAGACCCGTGAGTATCTTGGATGCGGTGGAGGCAGCGCTCGTTCCTCTGTGGTTGTCACTTAATGCCGTGATATCTTTTGAGAATGGGACTGAAATTTGGTAGTTACCAGTTGTGAGGCACCTCTTTAGTCTCCCACATTGAACGAAAGAGTGTGGTCAGTTCAGCTAACAATCTTCCGGTGCAGTCTTCGAAAAGTGCTAGGGGAATGGGGTCCGGACCTGGAACTTTATTAATTTGAGCTCCAAAGTCACTCCAGTTTCTAACAAGGGATTTTCTGAAACGTCATGACTAGTTACACAATCTCCAACCACAGCTGAATAAGCTGGCTCAAGCCAGCTGGACTGTTTTTTGAAGTGCGTCATCCACTCGTCAAGCCATCGTGACAAGCTGTAAATTTGCGAGCGGTCTTTTCACGTATGGTCTCACTAATACCGTGTCGACGATCACTGCAACCAAGAATTATAAAAACAACACTCGGCTGTGGCCCAGCAGCACTACCTTTTCTATCTCCTTGACCTGATTGAAGGAATAAGCCTCGATCCTTGCGCAGAATTTTCGTAAGTTAGCGTTCCGGTTCATGGCGGTCTTTTGTTCTTGGAGTCATGAGGGTACAGTCGACGCTTGTTCTTAAGTTTTGCTGAATCAACAGTAGTCGACTTCTTTTGTATCTCTAGTGCTGCCTTGGAACAAACCGCTTCACAACAGATTCGCCTAGCTGTTGATATTTTTGCCCAGTACTTGCTTGAGCTACTTCACAGTTGTTGAGCAGTTTACTTGTCAATGCTGTTTGATGTGGTTTTTATGTACACGCATCGTTCAGTGTTCAACTTAGTACTTGTTAGGAACAATCAGACTATACTAAAGAAACGTCAGCAGAACAAGGAAAAGTCAGAATCTCACAATTTGTTCATTTCACAAGGCGATTCTGGGAGCTGAAGTGGATTGCAAAAAATGTGAATAAGAAACGTAACGACAAGTGCTCACATCGAGCTTAAGCGTTAGAAACGCGCAAAGGTATTACTAAGTCATTCACCACTGTCAACGAAAAACGAGAAAGTTACACCTAAGCAAATGCCGATTAGAAAGAATGAAAATAATAGTACAAAGAAAGAAATGCTGCGAGTTTTATAGGTGTCTCTGTTACTAAGTCAATAGTGATAAACTCGTTGCTGTCGTCTCGCAATAGTCTTGAGGCTTTAGGTGTGATCGTCGTCGATCCAGGTTGGTTAGGCGCTTCTAGCGGGTGAGTGTTTTTCAATCTGTACCTCCTCATTTGGGATGATAGGTTCATATCCGGTGCTAATGTTTGGGGAAGCAGGAAATTCAGCCTCAGGTATATTAATTACAGTCTCTTCTTTTTAGAGCAAGCTGTCGAATATACACTGTATCTCCTCTCCGTTGACGAATTGGACGTGTGCATACTGGTGGTTGCACTGCAACAATTCGAATTTATCTACCAACGGTTCGTACTTCGTTGACCGATTGTGATATTTGAATAACACCAGACTTGGAGTAGACAAACACACAGGGAGTGCGATGCCAGAAGTTGACCTGTGATTGAAACGAAACAGACGTTCATGGGGAGTCTCGTTCTCAGATGTACACACAATGGAGCGGATCGAACGCAAGGCCTAAAGAAGTACATCCTCCTATCATTGAATGAGTAACCTCTTTGATTTTCGAACAAGTTGGATTGCGCCCCGCAGTGTCCTATTGAGACATTCAACCTGGCCGTTGCCCTGAGGGTTATACGACGCTCTTATTCTGGTTGCGACCCCCTTTCTTTAGGAAAAGACTGTAGTTCATGAGACATATAATAACTGTTTAGATCTGAATGGGTATATGGGGAAAATATCGAAAATAGAAAACAGCTGACACACACATTGGGTCATTGTTTGACCGCATACATCTCGACAGACGGAAATACGAGGAGAAGAGGATTATTCATCAACCAATGTAGGTAGGCATTTGTTCATCGTTACCGAAATTAGACCCTCTTGAAATCAATGCTCAGATACTCGGAAGGCTGGGCAGCCTTATTGAGTGTGGCATTGAAACCCTATAAAAATCGAGTTTTCACTTCAAGACGTATTTGGCATCTCAAAGTTACACTCCTCACTCCTTCAATGGAAAAAAGTAAATTTCTGGAACGAATGAAGTGTACCATGTGGGAGAAGCCAGGATGATAAAGAGGTTCATGGAGTTCTTTTAGGTCATTTGCGAGCAGGGTTCCAGATTAAGTGCAATAGAGCGCGTCTGCAGCTAGCTTGTCTCTTCTTCGTCTGCGAATGACATCAAAACTGTAAGGTGGCAGTTCCATTCTCCATCCCTGAATCTTATCATTTTCAACTCTTTCTTTGTATTGAACGTTGGAGATGAAAGCGATCGACCGTTGACCTGTGATCAATTTGCGATGATTACTGACGGGGAAGTTTCATCATTTCCGAATGGTCTTGGCGATTGCGTACGCTTTCTACCCTACAGCAGAGTGACGTCTTCCGCTGAGTGTCATAGTCCTGGAGAAGAAGGACACGGGTCAACCATTCCCAAATAAGGTAGCGACGATCGCAAAGTCGGACACAGTAGTTTCGATCACCCACTGGACGCCCAGATTATTAATTGTCGGGATCGATTTAACAGTCTGTTGCAAGTCCTCAAACATTTGTTTCACAAGATTGGGGGATCAAGAAAGTCTTGTTGTGCACCAAAGGAAATATTTTGTCGGAGAATTAGGAAATCCAGGGTGAGTTTAAAGCAAACATTCCGACGATTCTTTGCTGGGAATTGATGTCTGTTGGGAGAGGAACCTCATACAGGGGCTTAAGACGACCAGGATCGGGTATGATACTACCTTTTGATACTTGAAGGTCGAGCAGTTATACCTTCTTTGACACAGTGATACTTTCGGCCTCATTGAAAGCGAGTCCGTATTTATGAGCCACGTATGAGAAACGTTTGAGATTAGTGTTATGTTCGACGGGCTCCTTCCATATATTGTTTTGTTGTCTACGTAAACGAAGGTATCTTTGAAGTTCTCTGTAACGATGAGGTGGCCCACTGTTCCCTGAAAACATGCTACCTCCTCAATTATGTCGAATGGTATTCGGTAGACTTGGTAGAGGTGACCGCAAACCTCAAACACAGAGATTTTTTCACCTTCTCTGATGAAGATTTGAAGATACGCGCTATTCACATCTAAGATACTAAACGAATCGTATTTTGTTACTTCCCCAGTTAGCTCACCTACTTTAGGTTGAGGATAAACATCAAGGAGAGCTGATTTATTTGCAGTTTGACTGTAGTCCAAAACCGTTTATGTCCGTCGTTGGAGAAAACTGAAAAGTGAGCGTACCATGGCGATTTTGGTGGCTCGGTTATCCCATCTCGAATGAATCGACGTATTTCCCCGTGTATGAATTCATCTTCAAACCTGTTGTCTGGATTTAGCGCGATAGGTTGACAGTATCCTGAAAGTGTATGGAAAAGTAGCAGTGATTCAAACCATGCCGACGATAAGGTAGATAGGACTACTGATGGTTTGGTACTCCCAAAAGAGATGTTGGCCTCTTTGTGGCACGCAAGGAAGTCATGTAATAAAAGAGCGTCTGAGTACGGGTTGGGAAGTATTGACAGCTTGGTTTGATGAAACTCTATTTTTGGATTGGTAGTGCAGAAGTAGTAACGTCCGTGGATATCACTGGATAAGGACTTGAAAGCTATCGTTATCTGTGAACTATTTATTGATCATCCATCTATTTATTTGGACGAGGTTAGCTGGGAAATAACTCTCAGAACACCGAGTGTCCGCCAGGACGATGCAGTCAGCATAATTGACTTTCAGCGGAACAGCAAATCGAGAAAGCCACGAGGAAGTAATGGCCGTCGAAGTAGCAGAAGTCGGTGGGGGACACAGAAGACAACAGAATTCTGAGCCAACTTGATAAACGAACTTTCCGGAAGTGGCCCTTCATACCACATTTCTGGCAGTACATTTGTAATATGGATGTTTGTCATATGCACAAAAGAGATCTGCTACTGGATATGGCAACGACTGTCTTCTCCGTTTCTTTTCATGAGTTCGGTCTATTTTTGGTGTCTGTCGTAACAGTGTGTGCCGAGTTCGACAAATTCAGTGAAGCACGTTAGTAAAGAGATTGCTTTTTGGTCATTTCGACTGATCTAGCCTGATCAAAGGCAGTTTGAAAACTTGGTGACTTTTGCTTTAGAAGACTGCCTTGTTTGATTAGATAGGGTCCCACTGATGAAAGTGTTTTTGTGGCGTCATCACGATTTCGGTCAACAGTAGTGGCCCTGAAGGCACAGTCTCTGACGAATAAATTGAGGTGCTGAGCGAATTGTTCAGACGATTGGCTGTTCTTTTGTTTGGCGATAACCAGCAGGTGCCAGACAAAGATTTCATTCTTAAGTCGAACATAAACACTCTATGTAGTAGATTTGGCTATTTCAGACGGCTCACAGTCTGGGAAAAGTTCGAAGGCTGATGGGAACGGGGGGGTGCTCAGTGGATGAAAGGCGGCTAGAAAACGTACGATATCAATGGTTTTATTGTTTTGACTGGCCTGTCGTCCTAGGTTCGCCATCGACGCACTCGGAATGAACAATACGATCCCTTGTGGGGAATTCCTTGTGAAATGAACGAATGGTTGCGACCAGAGGACATTGAAGTAACGTCAGCAGGTGTGGAGATTAAGGCGACGAAAGGCCGGAAATCCGGGTCTTATTCGTTTTATACTGCGAGTATGAAAGCGGAAATGAATTAGAAGATGTGATTAAGACACATCACAAGTGTACATATAGAGTATAAGTATAAAAAGCAACACGCAGAGTTTTTACTGGGCCAAACACTTTGTGCTTGTGAATGGATGATCTATAATTAGACGGTAAAATAGAGGTTGCGAACAGCGACATGATCTGATTCGGAGTGTGACAGTCTCCAGTGGAGTGATGTCACTGAAAGCTAATGGCGATGCGATTAGTTTGCTTCCACGATTGAGTATGGTTTCCATATAACGCAATGCCGTCGTTTACGCTAGAAAATGCCCTATTCAATGCACACAGTCCGCAAGATACGCATAAATGTAACAGCCTGTTGTCATTGTCAGTGTGTCGCGCTCGGACATTGAACATATCACCCAGCCGCTTCTCATCTTGTGTAAGACGACCGAGTCTTGCATATGTGTCACCAGCATGGACACCGACTTCCAAATGCTTATTTTGTCTCAGAAGATCAAAGAGAGCTTGATAGCATATGCAAATATGACAGTTGAACAACGTCCATCTGGTCTGTTTCGATAGTGCTGAATCTGAGGGCACATTAACGGGGATCAAGTCGAGCAGGTTCTACTCTGCTTCAGGGTTCAGTGCAATCCCTACTCCAGCCTAACCGTGATATCCGACTTCATTGTCATCAGTGACTCTGAGAGAGAATTGCTGACCCGTAGCATTATTTATGAGCAAATTCAAGTGGAGAACAATGCTAGTTTTGTAACGACACGTTTCGGAGACAGCACACTGAGTAATTTTTTTGCAGGGTAACTAAAGGAGTGTATTCTATCGAGTAACAACGAGAATTACACTTTTTTGTGTCTCCGATAAGCAATTCATTACATAGGTCTAGATTATTTGTAGATTTCCTCACCTACAGCAAACAAGTGAATGTGTTATCTTGCAGCCAAAGATACCGGATGCAAATGGACGAAAAGGAATCACGACAGAAAAGACGGATTGACGCGCATTACACTTAGTTCGTATGAAGCAGTTTGAAGCAGCCCTAACACTTTCTTGGTGGTGTATGTGTTCGATCCGAGCCACGATCAATAAAAGGCATAAGACCGGAATGTATGGCGCAATCCCACATATTACGGTCCAATGCCGACGGAAAATCTCAACTTAAAACGACTGCCGCCATCCGTGTCGTGCCGCGTTTGGACTCTGCGGAGGTATGCCAGTGTGATCTCGGCGACTGAAGCCTGGTTCAAACTCCACACGAGATTTTTGTACCTGTGTGTGGTAGTCGATTTGTTTTGAAAACTGGTGGGGCTGATCATGCGATGAGCGTCACTTGGGTCAATTCAGGGAGTCTACTGAGTATCTTCAAAAACATGGTGGACGGCGAGATGTATAACAACATTTTATTGAGCCATCTGCCTCACACGATTGTCAGTTCCAACATTTCAATTCTGTCTGGTTCGAGGCATATAACCCACAAATAGGTCAGTTACGGCTATATCCTCATCACATTCATCAATTACTTTAACACAAGCAAGAAATCTGTAGCTTACAGAGTGTTGTACAACTATCGCTCGTTTGTGTATTTACACTGTTATTCGATGGAAAGCGTTTAAAGTGTGTGCATTGGTAATACTGAATTAGGTTTTCACCTCAGTCATCTTAGACGATGTTGTTGGTGTCCTTTTGAAAGCATCGGCGACAGCTTGATTGCGTGCTGTTGCAGTGATAGTGGATCTTTTAATGTTTCGAGAAAAACAACTCAGTGTATTCTTCAACACCACGCATTATGTCAGTAATTGGAGGTTGTCATTCCCTTGAGAATTTCAATGTCATCTCGGACTTCTTGTCCCAGCACCACGTCGTTGAAAGCAAGACGATGCTTCCGAGACGAGATGGGTGCTTTAGATAGGACATCAGAAATTCAAGCTTCCCATCCCATTCAACAAGTACACAGTGATGTACACTCATTCGGTTAGCTAATAGTTCAATGCGTTAGTGTTTGCATTCGATTCTGGCGTATGCAGTTACCCACTCAGTTCATTCACATTCTGCGTTAATGTCGTTGGTTTGGCGATGTTTTAGAGTAATCCGGCTTAGTTGGATCACTTAACTAACAACTCTCGTACCTTACGAAAAAACTCTACCCAGTGGCGCTATTAAATGGGTTGGTTTGCATGTGTTTTGCCGATTTTTACATCATGGTATTGATGCTTAAAGTGTGTTGGTACTGTTTAGGAGTTTTAGTTTACTTGTTTCTAACTGGATAAGCCAAAGACTAGCTCTACTGAAGGACAAGCGCTATCACCGGGGTTCAGCTGTGTTGTACAAAGGGTGATAGCTAATGTTATTTTTATAGGTACCTGAAAAAAGAATTCCCTAATCTGAACTTACTGATCAAAGATGACCTCTTGTACATCATTATATGCGTAGCATTATCGATTTTCTGAAGGTTTTTTGATAATCAGGCACAAACATAAATATGTAACAAGGTTATTATTTCATTACATAAGGTCGATACTAAATATCCGCATGAAAAACCACAATCGACCACCAGCTATAAGAAACAAATGATTAGGCAACGGTTATCCAGTTGCTTAACATTCGATCGTTTCCGACGGAGAACGATTTCTCGGAGTTGTTAAATCACAATAGTGGGAGCTTTCAGTGGAGATCAATCCGATTCATTTTCTAACATAATTTGTCAACTACTGTGCTTTTTAAATTGAAACATTGTATTACAGTAAACGACTCTCGATGTTCAAGATGCATTTTTGTTGCATCCACTTCAATGCTGACAGGTTGGAATTATCATATACACAAGTTTAATAAATATGGCCGTCGTTTTTTGATCTTCATCGTTCTTAGTCCTGTGTGCATTCGGTTTCAACAGTTGGATGTTCGTGATCGTATTGTTGTGCATAATGTGACTATCGCTCGTGATGGGGGCATTTTGGACTGGGACGATTTAGTGCGTGACGTTCTGGATGATCGTGAGCTAGTAAGTTACTGAATTCCAACACATGAAATTTCAGTGACAGACGGCTATCACATTTAGCACTCATGACACTTTTTGCTTTGATTTTAATCACTTAAGTATTGATATGGAATTTTATTAATTATAGTTCATTCGTTTTATACTTCCGGATTTAATTTGGCTGTTGTATTAGTATATGAATAAGCAATCATTGTCGGTGATTACTGATTTTCTCCGAGTATGATTGTGGGGATATATATGCGCACATGTGTGCATCTTTTAGTCGCTCCGGTGGAAGTTGTGACTGTCTGCGTTCTCCTTGGCACTGAGAGACGAAAACTTAGCAGCAAACATTTCTCAACTTTACTCAGAGAAGTGGGAAAAGTTTATACAGGCCTTAGCAACTTCCTCCTCTGATCCCTGTGCGACTTTCTCTAATCACCAACTGTCGCGTTGAACAAGGCACGATGAGGCAGATAATATTCACAACGTATGCGGCACACGAAACAACTAACGACTACTACATTTTCATCACCACTTCAATCGGCTACTAGCATGAAGACTTCTAGGTGAACGCCGACAGAAAACGGCGTTGTTCACCTACTTGACTCTTGAAAAATGTACAAGCGGGGATCGATTAATGACAACTAATTCTTTTTTGCATGGATGGGCCAAATCTTTTTGCCGTAGCGCGTGATGATACACTCACATATACTGATCGCCTCATCGTTGACTGATAACCGAACATCTTCAGAATGATGTCCGATAAAACTGGGCTTAAGTATCATGGTCATTCTCTTAAATGCCTTTTCAATATCTTTGTGACTTTTTGAAAATATGTCAACTAGATAGGTGAAGCAACCAGCAGGACTAGGGAATCTGCTTGCGTACACCGAAGTACACTGATATCCTTCTCAAGCTCGCAACCGTACGTTACACTTTGAATATATAAACTCCATAAACGTCTCACATAATTGAATTTTATCACTCAAATTGTTTACCATGGTCTGAGTGCGATCCGCAGAAAATTAGTAAAACCATTTTATCCGTGTAGTTACTATTCCTCGGTTTGTCACTTGGCAGAAACTCCATCATAAGACCTTTCATATCTCCTAGTTTTTCTTTTTGATATGTTCCACGTAAATGCTGAAGTAGCAGTAGTTTGGACTACCCCCGAGTATTGCGATTTGGGAGGTTTTGTGCTTGGTATACTCGTTTATTTCATGCTCATAGTGAGCACTTAAAGATTTGCACACTTTCACGCGAACCATAATAACTCACTGTTACTGGAGGTGACTTCTGAGAACATAGCACACAACCATGCTAAAGGCAGATTTTTGCTTTAAGTATACTGCTTCTGTTTGGGTCTCATCTCTCTAATGTCTGTCGCACAAGGAATGTCTAATCAAGACATGCAAAACCAGTTCGAAAACTTGCGTGTTTATTACTCAGTAAGTTTACAATCTTCATCTTATTATTAGATCAGCACATTTCTTAAGAACATTGAAGTCGCTCGCATATGTGTACATGATTAAAATACACGCTGAACGACAATGTACCGAGAAGGACCAACCCCTAGATAGGCCATTTTCACCCGGTCTCCTTGGGCTACTGCAAGAATTTAGGATCCCAGAGAGACCATCTTCCAGATTCCACCACAGGTCACAGTTAATATCCTACATTTGATTTGATTACCTCACCACAGAGGCCGCATCGTTTATCAACACCACGTGTTCTTGTGGTGTCCACTCAATACGGGACATTTTACTACTATCTGCTCGCACCAGCACATATAAGTAGAATGTATATGAAGGCACGAACATAAGAGGATACAGCTAACGTGACAACAATGATGCCTATGCATTTGTGACCTTCAAGCGGAAGCACCCAATCTGTTCACTTGTAACATCAGGTACTGCAGGCTGAGAGTGCATTGAAGTTGACACGCTCGACGAAGTTAACGTGAGGAAAACGCCCACAAGAACGTATCTCCTTCACAAACGGCGTGTTTCACATCATAAACACAACAATAGAGATCACTCGTCAGTTTGTTGCCAGCTGAACAATTTTTAGATATTCTGAAGATTCGAGTGGAGCTGAAACGCTATGCAACTGGGATGATGCAGCTGGGATGAGGCTAGTTGATCGGAGGTACAGCATATTTAGTGACAGGTGATTGAGCGTAGGAGCAGTTTTACAAGGTTGCATGGAAAAGTCTTTATGTCTCTAAGGTACGTTTGAAGAAAATACCATCAAACTTTAGAGCTTTAGCCCGCAGTGCCACTTTTAAAATCCATGCAATCCATGGTATCTGTTCTTAAGTGTTAATCGGAGAAGGAAACGAAGCACCGGAGGTTGCTTTGAATAAGTGGGAACGCTGAGTTACTAGCATTAGTACGAGCTAAACACAATACTGCCTTTTCACTTGCGATGAAAACGATTCCTCTTACCGAATTCCACCAAAACGAAGTGTTGTTTTAAGGCAAAACTGTGTGACAGAGAAGCTTTTGAACGAATGGCTGACCATGTTGTTGGACGGCTGTGGCGTTGACGCTATGCACCATCTTTCAGTGGTAGAAAAAAGGTAGAAACTGAGGTGCTTAGTAGGATTAGAAAACCACATCTTTGGGATTATGTATGAGTGTATTACGAAGGTGCGGTTGGCGCAATGTTTGTATGAAAGATGAGCAGAGTCACTGTGTGTCTCTCGAACAATGGAGACTTCTGTTAATTGTAAACAGCTGCGTTGCCCATTTGCCACTGAAATGAATTCATCTCGAGGCTCCATTTCTGTCACCACAAGCACCTTCTGAGCTAGAGCCACCAGACACTGAACTAATTTAAGCAGTGAAACTGTCCTGTCAATCATAGCTGTTGCAACCCATAACAATGCTGATGAACACTGATGCATTTTCCACCTTAGTATTACACAAGGTAACTCGACCGCCCACGCGTGGCCAACGTTTTTTGGATATATTGTTTAGGAACAATTTGATTCACGCTTGAAGCATGAGGAATTATCAAAACAGGAATAAAATTACCGCAATACACTTTCTATTCCCAATGATGGCGTTGCTGAATTCCAGCATGGGTTGTTTGAGAAATTTGGCCGGGGCAGTCGATCTTCTGGACCGTTTGGTGAATTTCATATGAGACATTTGGACCGGTGGGTAATAGAGTGCAAATGTGAAATTTCCGAGCTGCCGGTGTGGCTTCGTAGCGCCTGCCGTTTTCGGGCATGCTGTTTCTGTCAACTGTTCGCATCCAGCTGAAGCCCTGATTTTTCACAATTGGTCTCATTTAGTATCACAAACAATTGGTTCATGTTTCAAACGATTTGCGATCGTTCCGTCGGAGGTTGTGTACTGAGGAGATACGGTCGCACCATACTACTCACACCACTATTCAGTAGCAGCGGTTCGAGATGATCGCGGATCGAGATAATCGCGTGATAAATACGGCAGAGATACGGGATGGATCGTTGGAGGACAGAATGACATATGATGGCTTTCGCTACACGACGGAACTGATACATGGTGTCTAGAGCGACTGGAGTATCCTCAGAAGAGTATGGTGTGCAAATGAGTGTTTCCGTTTCTTGTCGTGCTCAGACGCTTAAGTAGTGTGTTGGTTTCTCCAGTAAAGTAACCTTTGTGTCGTCCGCCTTTTGGATTCACAACAGTTGTACAGAAAGGCGTGAGCGTATATGATCGAATGAGGATCATGGGACAGATGAAGATGCCGCCACGAGCACAGTATGTGGAGGAACTTCGTTAATCTGTCTTCTAAGACGGCATGCATCTCTCAGGAACCGCATAAAGTGCGATACCAATTAAATGATATATAAAATGATAGGTGTGTCATACATATGGTTATGAGGAATTTTCTTCAGAGTAAGCTGTGCTCCCTGGAGAGATCTCTTGTATCGTTTATGTTTTGACTGGAATTTTCTTTTCCCAACAGTGCTCTTCCTCAGAATTGACCATTTCTGTCTTCCCGACAGTGATCTTTTACGTCTTTGCTCGTTTTCTTCCCCCCAGAAAGTCTGTTCAGGCTCATTTCACTGAAAAGCTGCCCCCCAAATGCTATCTAATGTTCATTGACAACTGGGCAGTTTGTTTGCAAGGCGTGTGTGCACGTTGATTCTCATGGTTTCAGTTTGTACTTAGGGGCCTGCAGATTAAATTCCTGATTCATTCTTCAACAATGACTTTTTATTGTCGTTCATAATACCCTATCCGAGAATGGGTTCGTTCATCTGAGATACTCAAAATTGATCAACAAGAGTATTACCGCAGTTCACGACGTGAATTATTAAGTCAGTCTCTGCCACAGAAAGCTGTTTACTCTATATCCCAAAAATGACAAACTTTTTATAGTGCCTTCCTCACTGTTTCCATTTCTTGTCTAAGTTCATTTATTCTGCTGCCGTTGCTATTGCATGACCATTGTCTGAAAAGTACTATCTCAAACAGCCCAGCCACGTCCATTGCATATGTGAGCTGTTGTGTTGAATTTTGGTGCTGAAACCCACACCAGTCATGTAAACACCACTCTAGTTCAGATTTAATTTGTGGGACCGGCTGTGACACCTTACTGCATAATGAATGCATTCCATCTCGCCGATCTGTTGGGGAAATTCAGAGTATCATAGGTCGCCGTCATCAAGACTACTGAGTACAAGAACAGCCAGTCGATTTATTCAGTGTGTGGTGTGATAAATGCCTAGGTTTTGCTTGTCTGTGCAAGACCTTCCGAACCGGACTGCTCGCTCGTTGTCCTGTCCTTGCGGCTTTATCTTTGTCACACAGCCTACTGAATCCTAATTCTCGGTGTTTCATTTCCATACGTCATACTGGATTACCTATGGACTGAATAGAGTCAGGCTGTACAAACTTGAAGAACAACTGACAATTTGACCGAGACCCAACTCTATGAGTGTACATTTTGCAGTGAACTACACTGCATCTCAGCTAGCCCAAATTGCTTCTTTTTGTGATGATTGCGTTTACCTAGGATTAGAAAGCACTCAAACATATATCCTACGCGTTTACTGATCATTTTATTTTCTCTCCACAAATTCTATTCGTTTGACCGCGAAACCTTTTTTCATACTGGTCACTTTCAACTGATGGAAAAATGTATGGAATGAATTCACATTGTGGTCCGTATTTTCTCACTCCCTACTTTAAGTTGCTCAAAGGGAGTCGATGCTCCATTTACCTCCTTCGGGTACTGCTTGCAAGAGTTGTTCACTCTCGATAAGCAGATTGAGAATAACACAGCGTTACGAGCAAGTTGTAATACTGTACGCTTCAACCACCTCGGAGGGCCTCTCTCAGGAGTGTTGTAAGCTATTACAACCCTGCTTATTTATTTGGGGAGTTCAGGATCACTAGAACGGTAGGTTAGACACAATAACCGACCTGACGTACGTGTACCAACGCAATCTTTTATTTCTCTTGATTTGACGGAGTTTTTGTTCCAATTAACATTTTATTCTTGTCACGTTTGTGATGAATGGCGGCTGAGGCCACAGCAGTACCTAATCAGGCTTGTGGCCATTTATGAATTAAATGAGTAAAGGTCCTCAAATTTTTCTATTTCAAGCATCAGTTCAGTACACATAATTTGTCTTCGGCTGTACAACGCGGTTAATTCGATTCTTCAGACGTGCATGTATGTCTGTTACCGGCTGGTTGAAGGCTGGCGCGTTATTCTCAATCGAAAAGTCGAGACTGTTTTTCTAAATTGAAATGGCCCATTGAAATGTGAAAGAAGAGGCTAATGCTTGGCAGCTTACATTTTCAACGACCCTACCCTAAGGTTACTCATCAGTATGAATTGTATGTGGAGATAAATTTATCTACTCTCCTCCTGCTCACCATCGGTCTCTAAAAACATTTCCTTATGGAAACATTGATTATGATCCCAGTTGGGTCGACTTTCCTTGCAGTTTTATTTAGTAAACCACAACCGCATCATAATCCTAGCTTTCGTACGTTACTTTTACACAGGTGACAGCTCATTATTCGATCGCTACACTGGCGGTCAGTCCTATTTGCGCAGAGATTGACCGATCGAACTTGCCACGGAACGATCAACTGTTTCGCCACCTGTGTACTCCATTAGTAATCGACTTGTGCTCTGACAGCGGCACTAGTGCCACTTCTGCACACAGCGTGATTCAGTCGAACGAAGCCAGTGGGAGTGGGGAGAGTGCTGCAAGCGGTGGGGGCGGTGGCGCATGTTTGGCTGATTGTCCACCAGCCTCCCATAGCAATCACCGGTGCCTTCATTCACTACACGTTGCTGCTGGGGATGAAGGCAACCACAGTAGTGGGAGCAGTCTGAGCTTGAATATGAGCACCGGCAGTTTCAGTGGAGCTACTCAGGGTGTGAACGCACGTACATGGCGACTTATTGATACAGTCGGGCAAACTACCACAAAATCAGATTTTTGTGAGTTCCCTTTTCTAATAACCTTGTTTATGTGCTTTTCAACTCTAGACTTAGTCCGACTTCTCCTGTAATCAGAACGGCGAATTCAAAGACGCACTTTATCTACGTGGAAAAGTGCACTCCCATTCTTTCGTATATTCACAAAACTGGGTCAGTGAGCCCGAATCATACAAAGCCCTGGTACTGTTAGTTGGACAGTTCTTGGACAGCGTAACAAACAAATAAAATTAGTGTTAACTGAAACGGTCACAAAAATTTAGGTAAAATTTCCAGGTTTCACTTCACAAGATGTTTGCTATTATGTGAAAATCAAGGCCACAAGCGTACCGGTTACTAATGGTAAATCTGAGCAGGAACAGTTGCACTAAGTGGACTCGACGTCTTTACCGTGTGCCTGATAGACAGGTGTTATTTTTACTGAGCTAACACTGGCTGAAAAGTTTTTGTTAACTAAGTTTCATATTTAAATCAGTAATACGATCAATGGGTTTGTATGGTTAGGTGGAGAACAACGACGTATCAAGATTACATACGTACAAACGAACGCATTTATTCACATCTGATTGGGAACATGGAATTACATTCAGAGATATGTGTTAAAAGGACGCTTTATCTCAGAGATCACGTTGGACACCGATGTTTCGCACGCTCTAAAGCGGCGATAAACGCTAAAGCCAACAAAATGTCCATTGTAAATCCAACCACAACGTTGTGGATGTTTGAAAAACTTGACAGGTTGTTTGGATTTTGACAAAACTCGGATAGACAACAGGCGAGCTATGCCTCTATCGGGTAGAGTACACACGCAATGTTACCTCGATTGATAGAATTGTATAGATTGAAGAGAGATTTGAGACGTTGTCTGTGACATAGGCATTACGTCATTGCAATTAGTAGTCCAATTCCCACCTTAGGGATCAGCGTGCATAGCTTGTTGCTGATGAACGTCGTAACCATTCATTCATTATTATTGTCAAGTTGAAGCCACTGTATTTCACCGGTTGACTCAACCGTCCGTTGATAGGTCACTATGATGTCTGTTTATAGTGATTTCTGCGTACTGTTTTATGCATGGAACTTAGGAAAATTTGAAGTGAGGATCATCACCTATAACGTACATAAGTGTATTTCAGTTTGCGAGATTTAAGTAGATCTGTTCAAGTTCACCCTGATGTGCTTGACATCTCGAATAATGTCATATCAGCTGCTCACTAAACGACTGAGGACCCTCACTTTTTGTTTACATCATAGACCAACTCTGATGCAAGATATGAAGTCAGTCCTAGAGGTTTTTTCGAGATTGCTGGCAGCTTCATTGTTTATTGCCATCAAATCGATTGTTTCATCAAGTTCGTTATGTTCCAGTTAGCTAGCCTGATCTGTGGCCTATAACGTTAATGCCGAATTTCAAAATAAAAATCTAAACTGAACGCTGTAGGTTTGACATATGTATTTGAGCACAAACGCTATTTCGGTCATATATTGATTGCCAAGGCTCAACCATGCTATCTCCCGGTGACATCACAGAATAATTTTGGCTTGATGATAGTCTTTAATTCACCAACCGCCGTCACCAGTTTTAGTTTACTATTTGACTACAGGAAACATACTGAAGACCGTATTGTCTCAATGGTCTTTTAACGTGTTGGTGCTTCGCGAAAAAACAACCTTTATTGCTTACACTATGGCACGTTCCTACTTCACATAGTGCATTTGGCTGTTTGGATGACCATCCTCAAACCTTTGAGTTAATTTTTTGTTATGGCTTTCCGCTCGATATACAGCTGACTCTAATTAGCTAAGGGAAATTCATATCACAGTCCAGCTTGTGTTATCCAGTACGAGAAAACTTAATGTTAAAGACTTCGACAACTAATCATACAGAAATGTGTTCCAGTCCTGGCCACCTCATAATGATGTCTAGGTGGGACAGCCAGATATTGTCCACTCATCAAGTGGCCTGGTATGTCACATGACTCTAAACGCATCATGAAAGGGATTTTCCGGGAATTATATCTAACTACGCAAGGTGCTATGGAATATGGGTGTTGTTAAGGTTATATTGATCAAAATACCGACTGCTAGTGCGTACTTCACTAGCGATCGAAAATGTCCCACCACTCGCCTACTGTGTTACTTCAGCTGCGCGTTCAGCCGAACAGTGTTGATTGCTGAGCTGAAGGTTATCAGCGATTGTTGTGAGAATGATGCTTAGCTGTCAGTTAAGTGGCTAAGATCCAGCATCATTCGTGTGAGTCGAATTTATTGTAGGTTACGAATCGAGCTTGAAGCCAGTGAACTGTTGCCAATTTCGTACTTCCCAAAGTGTTCCCTGCATTTTTTAAGCTATTATCTCATTTAAAAAAAATTTCGCCTTACCACTTACTAAAAATATGATACGGCAGATGTCACTGTTTCTGTAGTGAGATTTTTTCAGTAATTTTCTTTCTATCGCTTGCATAAACTTTTTATTTGCAATGATGCTACACATATCGTTGTGCAACTTAGGGCATGATTCAGATAGACGACCGAGCACGAATCTGTGTTGGTACTACACATTTGTGCCATGGCTGTTTCACTTGTTTCTGTCTTACTTAGACTAACCGGATAACCTCGTTCCTTTTTTGTTATCATTTCTATTTGTAATCAGAAACAAAAGAGCCCACCTACCCTGTCGTGATCGTTTTGATGTTTTATAAATCATAGTTTGAACTGCAAATACATTTCCGGATTTATCAGGGTCAGACTTCGAACACAATCACTTTGTTCTTTAAAGGTTGGTTGCACAGTTTGTGCACTCTTCCTATTTACTAATAAGTTAGATTGGGTTTAGCTATCCGTTTCTCTCGCCGAGCGACGCCTGCCTAAGCGGGATTATACTCCTGGTTCACTATGGATTACGGATTACGAATGACTGTTGCGTTCAGCGCGCACTCGCGTAGGTGTGTCTGCAATCTCGCTATTTTGGTCCTGTGACGGTCCTGTTCTCTTCCCTTTGATTTACTGCTTGAATAACCATTTCTCTTCCCACCCACGCTTCTGCAGTTTGAATTGTCAGTCTTGCTTACTTCCACTAAGCCTTTTGTGGTTTTCCGTTTTTCCAGATGCGTGGTTTAAATGAGGTCGTGTATAAAACTTAGTCACCCTTGAAAAAAATTGTAGGTTTGCCTGCGTGTGATCGCACACGCGCGCGCATACACACAATTGAGGGAGTTCATTACATTTTCATATCTGAGCCCAACAGATATGTGGACTGCCAATTTCGGACAGAATCGAATGCCCAATTAAATATTAACACTGCGGAAACATCCGAACGGACAGTTTTTCTCTACATTTTAGCTTTCTTCTGAATTGTGTCGTTGATCTTCATGCCGCCATACGTTTTACTAGACATACCTGAAGTCGCAAAGTGTGCAATCGCACTTCTCACAATAGAGCGAATGCTGCTTCCCATCAAAATATGTTCGGAATTCGGTCCTGTAAAATTTATGCGGTACACTTTGGGATCTGTTTTTGATATTTGCTGGTACAACCTTCATGCCTTTTCCATTACAACTTGTTCTTTCCTTTAGACACCGGCAGATAAATCGTAAGGTAGTTAGGAGACAGCCCTGCCGGTTTATTTGATCAGTCCGGATGTTTTAACTTATCTGGTTAAGTCTTATACCAAGGACGCCCAACAGTCGTCCATCACTCTGAACGCTCTTTATTGGTGTCTTAACCGAATGGCCCAAGGTTTGATGATGTCTTAGCTTGGGAAAGTGAAGACAGTTACCGGTAAACTAGCTTCTGTAGATAAAAGCCACCATCTAGGTTGTGGATCTCGTATTTCATAGAGTTTATCATGAGAGACCTCGGGAGTCCGACAGATAGTCGGGCTAAGCGGCGCAAGTATTGCCGTTGTTTATCTGGATTATCTGTTAATTAAGTGCACTGAAGTAGGCGAGAGTGAAAAATTCATGGAATTTTCTTTGTAGATACCGCTGTACTCTCACTCTCAATTCAGTTGTTTGACATGTTCCATCGTTGTTCTATGTTATACCCGCCGGCATATACGATGACCGTATGTCTAATTTGTGTTTGTGCTTTTCCGTACGAATATGAATATTACCTAGCTGTGAGTTGTGTCAAGATTGAGGAAGGCGGATGTTCAATTGCATCATTAGCATCATCCTCATCGTCGTAGACGGCAATAAATCAGTGGTTCACACCAAAGCCCAACTGGTCTACAATCATGAAAAGAAAAGACATGCCCTAAATAGAAAGCAGAAGGATGGAAAGCGGTGGGACGTTAGTACCAAACACATATCAAACTCAAACATTCAACACTGAATTGCTTACACCTTTTAATCAAACGGCCGAGCTGTAAGAGAAAATAAGAAAGCGTCCGCAAGATGGCCTCTTTACGGCCTTCATTGCCTGTCTCATGAACTGCACTTATTTCACAGGCAATTCGAACGCACAACGACAGCATTTCCGCCAGTGAGCCTGATTAATTGTCATCCCACCTTGTGCCTCCTGCCACCGGCTCTGTGTCGCAATAGCCCCAGCCAGGAAGACAAACCCCATCTACAATGGCTAACCCCTTATTGATTTCTACTTCACAAAACAAGTCTTCACTTAACCACCCTACACCTGAGCACGACATCCGCGAATGTGTTCGATGTGGCTGACGACTGACTGGCATCCTTAGTGTGTGACCTAACAGTATAAATTTGTACATATTAAAAGATTGAACGAATAGACTTGTTCGGCTATCATTGTCAAATATCGGCTTCCTAGCCTCTTCGTTGTTCATCTATTGGTGCCACTTGCCGCGAGCGACCAAACGCAGAAATAGATGGTTAAACATTTGGTAACATCATTTTCCGTTCTGAGCTGTTAGGTCTCGCAGCCCTACAATATCAAGGCCTTTGTGACCTCTATGCTGCTGGAGATATTCAGTGCTTGTGAATAGAATCACAGTCTTAGATGTCTGAGGTTTCGCCCATTTGCTGTGCTTCCGCCGCTGCTGATGCAACTTCCAGCATACAGAAATCGGTCAGTAACCTCCATAACTTCGTTATCCAGCGTGTTTAATTACAGCAGTTTTGCAGAAGCCGCTTGCACCTCTGGGCTTCAAAGCGCTTACCGAAATAGTAACTGGAACACTGAATAGTTTCTAGTCTTGCTTGGATCGTTTGAAATTTCCCAAAGTCCAACACTGTCGTTAGGCATGCTCAACACCAGTCAGTGTTCTACCATTCAAATGACCCGTTTTGGACTTTCGTGCACCGTAAACAGTCCTCCATTGTTTTCTCTGTGGAAAAAATTGAACAAAGGTAGCGGAATTGGACAGCGGTGAAGTTTGCCGCTCTTAGAGATGAAGCCTTTGGATAGTTCACTGTAGACCCTGCCATGATACAGTTTGTGGAAGCAAAGCACGCAGTTGTGCGGCACACCCCTGTACCTAAACTACTGTATAAACGTACGTCGATCCATTGATTCAAACGTACGTTTATCATCAAGGAAAACGGCAGCTGTTGACCGGAAGTACGTTTTCAGCTGCTCCAAAATTGCGTAAGGAGTGAAAACTTGATCAAGGCATTCTCATCCACGACGAAATCCTGGATGTTCGGTAATACTCAATTCTAGAGTCGACGAAATAGAATTGATGCCAGAACCCTAGTACAGAGGAATGTTCTGAGTCGTTCAGATTGGTTGAAATAATTGGTCTACGGCCTGCACTAATGTCTTACTATGTTATCTGAAAGGTGCCGGTATGTGACCACCTGAGCGATAATCTCAAAAGGAGGCCAACTAAACTGTTACTGAAGATGTCCCTTGCAGTGGCTTAACCTTTCATATTTACTGTGAATGAGTGTGCCATCGGATTCACTGACAAGTGGACGCCCCGAACGATTGGTATCGATGAGGTTGAGGAGTGCAATTATTCCCTAAAGCTAGAGCGGTTTCCGTTCTATTAACTTTTTCAGCTAGCTGAGCCTCATGGTCAACGATCAGACTACGCCTGAGCTTCTTATAGATGTCCTCATTGACTTGTTACATGAATTGCCATGAGTTATATTTCGTCTGATACCTAGCAGCTCCAGTGGCTTCCCTGTAATCCAGTGCTTGTTTAACCCGCGAACCACTGTGCCGCGTGCTGTGATTCCTGCTTCACACATTGGCTGTGAGATTCGGGTCCAGCAGCTATGCTTGCACCGAAGACTAGCTTGGTGCATATACTTCTCTGCCAGATTGACCAGCTTCTAGATAGCCAACCGCTGCAATCTGTGTGGGTTATTGCCCAGTGGATTTGAGAACGAAGCGGTAGCCAGTCAACACATGGTCCTAATCGATGTATGTGCTGCTACAGGGAAGACTGTCCTGAATAGAGCTTCGTCACATATGACTAACAGAGGTGTGATTTATTTCAAATCGGGTCTGGTTTGGAGAAAGAGGGTCCTACGTAAGTCAGTGATGTGCAATGTGTTCAAAAATAATGCTGGCCAAAGCTAGCTTGTGTTGGACGTGTACTTACAACAGCCGCCGACCACTGTCCGAGCAACGTGCTGTCAGTCCACATTCGCCACCTAAACTAGATTCAGCGCCGCCAAGCCGGCTCACCTGGGCATCAGAATAATCACATCGTGACCATATGTCAACCCAGGGAAGGCCACCAGATCCGAGTAACATGTCTTTAGTAGCGCTATCACTGCGGTCCGGTCGGACATTAAGAAACGTAACTGAGAGGTTTTCGGAGATTTGTCGCTTAGAGCTAGACCCAGCAGAACATGCCAAGTGGACGGCTCGTAGTCTACTGTTAACGGGAATCCGACCTACCAATGTGATCGTTGTGCTGGGAACCATACTTGTCCCAGCCTGACCAGTAGTGACAGCCAAGGAGTCACCTTAAGTGCACAACCAGTGTTACATGAACTACGTGGATGAGGTCAGTTTGATACACTGACCAATGTCTTGGCTTATAATCTCTGACTCTCAGTAGACGTCGTCTTTTAAAGGGTTTAACGTCCTCACCAGGGCGGCCTGTTATGGGATCGGAGGAATACTAACTGGATTCGGGGGAGGGGTGAGTGATATAGAGGGTATATTGGAAAGGACAACCGGGAGAGCTTGGTTGTAGCATATTCCTGCATATCCACCCGGCTATGTGTAACAGAAATAGTGACGTGATTTATACTACTAGACAGTCAATGCAATATGGAAGTAACTGTTTTGAGTATTAACGGTTGTATATGGACTTGTGTGCATTCAGGACTCTCAGGCTCAGATAGAAGAACGATTAGAATTTTCATCCGAAGTCTTTTACTTAGAAGCCTTTACCACAAAGTAGCGGATTGACTGCAGTATACTGACAGAAAAGTTACGTTCCCGTCCCAGTCCCCAACCTGGGGAACTAGGAGTTTGTAATCCTTCCGATTCTTACTCATTGGCCTACCTGGCATAAGTGACTCCTTCGTTGTGATCATCCCACCGTCCTGGTTTAACCCACTAGGTTATTTAGATGCATAGGCCATCAAATAGCTTCAAGATTCGATCATTTTATGGCGGTGTTGATTGGTTGATAAGTGCATTTATTTCAACCTAAGCTGTGATGAAGTATTTTCTGTTCATTTTTTTCTTCTAATATTCTCCGTAACCATCTGCAAAAGTTTAAGGTTGCTGAGCTCCGACGACATTATCTTAAGTTCCCAGTGGAATGCCACTGTCTAGGTTTAGGCAACTTTTCAGCACCAAATTTTACTTTGCTCCGGATCTGTTTATTCGCACTCATCGTATTCTGTCTCTGACAATCCCGGAAACCTATCACTTGCCACTGCTCGGTGGTGCAAGCAACTAGTCGTAAGGAACAGTTATATCGTTCAATTTCAACTACGCCAGTTTTGATGTACATCGTGTATGAACCGCTTTGACAGTGTACCATGGTGCCCGCAATCATGCTGTTTCACATGAATCCGTGTAGTTGTCCTCCCCAGTACTTTTCAACCTGTCATCACAGACCCGCTGGTCACCTTTCGGTGGAAGGCTAACTGTGTGATGGATTAATGTCTGCTCAACTGTTTATCAGCTCTTAATTGCACCATGTATTTTTGCTAATGTGTGAGTTTTTTGTCTTCGTCGATTCCGTGAAACTCCACCTGTTCCGTATCAGAATTTCTCCGCAGTGGAACCGATAATAGTGTTATGTGGGGCCTTACATTACACTGAACATTCTGAACGAATGTAAGCACCCCGATAGCAATCATATGTGATGTTAGTATGCGGCGCTTCACCATGAGTGGTTTTGAAGCTTGAAATCACTAGGTCGTAATAACAGTGCTGAAGTTTGTTTTGGTCTTGACCATTCAATCGTCGGAGTACACAGCATTGCGGTTATAGGACCGATAGGCCTAGGTTACTTCTACTCTTCGGTTAATGTGCTTCAACAAGTCTCACTGTTTCTAAGACTGTGCATTACATCGTTCGGTTAGCCCTGATAGAATTTCTTCGTCACTGAACGGAACAGCCTATGATTTTTGAATCCAGAGTACGTGACACTCAAATGCCCCAAGGTCATAGGATTTTCTGCTTATCGGGATAGCTCCCTCCCTGCGTTCCTCTGTGAGTCAAACAAAGAGCGATGTTCAACTTGAAATCAACCATGGAGTGTTCAGGAATCGGTTTATGTGGCCTTTGTCAAATGGTTCGATTCGAGTATCGATTTCAGTTCATTGGAATCCAATGCTCCGTTAGTAGCAAGTCTGGTGACTTTTATCTTATGCTGTTCAGATAAGGCACCAGATTATCTATTTTTGCCATGGGGAAACGTTACATTCCTCCGATTTCGAAACACTCTTTACGAAGCTCAAACGCATTTACCAAGTAATCATAATCTTTCCTTTTCGCGTAACTGTTTCATAACGTGAAGAGCACTACTAACGTTTAAAACTGTTGATTTCAAGTTCACCTACTAGCTGACTTTAGACACCGATTGATAACTTCGAGATTGTGGAATGCTAATAGTCAATCACGTCACCTCTCTGTAATATAATACTTCGAAATCATTGACAAAATGCATCAGCTGTGGGTTGTTATAACCCTACCAGCAATGCGGAATCAGAACACGAGAAATGAGAGCTTACACGGGATTTTCTGCCACTCAGTAGGTGGGCAAAACGAATGTGACATGTTGACCATAAATATGACCAGTCTGACAGTCAACCAATCAGAAAACAGAAACCTGTTGATCCAATCTAACCGGATCACCAGCAGCTGTTAAGACAAATAAGCAGGCGGTAGGATAAAAGTACATCGAGCATCTGCAACAGTGGGTGCGCGTCCGCAATATCTCTGTTTTCCACAAAATCGAGCTAACCACATATAAGAATGCTTTCTGGGGTCTGATTGGTTGGCGAATACGATTGGATCTGCGAAGATCCAAAGTGTCTCTGAGGTGACTGGGGGTGTTTGGCATGTTGGTGTTAACGAGAATGTATCTAGCAATATGTCAGTGGGTAGTTCATTGTTGGCCCGTTGGCATTCCTGACTATTATCAGCTCGCTATCTCAAGTGATTGGCATAACATGTCCAAATGAAGTTTCCAACTCTTACTCGATAGACAACATTGCCCTTGAGACTGACAATTAGGCCTGGTAGCCAGATTTCCTCAGTGTGACGCATATTCCGCACGTAGACTGCATTTGCCGATCGGAAATATCTGGAGCGTGTTCCATGATGCTTGTCGAACTGCGCTTCCATCAGCCTATTCCTCTCTGTTGGATTGATCGGCTGTATGGCGCCAAGTGGAATTTTTAACTGTCGTCCCAGAAATGATTCATCCGGTAACTTCTGTTTCGGTATGGCTGGGTTAGCTGTTGAACGGTAGATCACCGGGAAAACGTTAATCACTACTTATCCCTTCCAATTTCTGCAAAGCCCTCTTAAACGTACCTACAAACCTCTCCACTTGGCCATTAGACTGTGGGTGATAAGCTAGCGTGAATACGTGATGAATACCGTTGCTGCCATAATTTGTTCGGAATTCCACTGAACTGAACTGTGGTCCATTGTCCGTCACTAAGACTTCCGGGACACCAAATTGGGTAAATAATCGTCGAAGATAAGAAATGGTTGTTGACGTCGTAACCATTCGCATGAGGAATCTTCTGTCCACCTCGAGTGTGCATCGACCGCTAATAAATAGAAGAGTCCGTTCGATGGACCCGTTACCTACAAACCTCTCCACTTGGCCATTAGACTGTGGGTGATAAGCTAGCGTGAATACGTGATGAATACCGTTGCTGCCATAATTTGTTCGGAATTCCACTGAACTGAACTGTGGTCCATTGTCCGTCACTAAGACTTCCGGGACACCAAATTGGGTAAATAATCGTCGAAGATAAGAAATGGTTGTTGACGTCGTAACCATTCGCATGAGGAATCTTCTGTCCACCTCGAGTGTGCATCGACCGCTAATAAATAGAAGAGTCCGTTCGATGGACCCGCAGAATCAAGGTGAACCCGGGACCACGATTTGCCAGCCCTGGGCTATGGGTATAGTTCAGTTTTAACGGACGTTTTGCCGCCCTTGCGCAAATTTTACAAGATCGAATCAAATTTTTTACCTGATCGTCGATTCCTGGTCAATAAGCATAACCTTGAGCCACCGAATTCATGCGCTGCTGTAACACTGTTGGAGCCACTACACACAGTCCACTAACATTAAACACTCGTTGATCACGGTAATTGCTTACCGCGAGGAAATTGCTCCGATCTCTCATCTGTTGAACCAGCTGACCAATCATTCTGGAAGTAGTGCATGACTTGTTGTAACAAAGCATCCTCCTCTGTTGTCTTTTCTACCATTTTGGCAATTAATGGTAGACTACTGATTGAGTCTGAAAATTTCTTTTAAATTTTATCATCTGTTGATACTGAGGAAATGGCTGGGTCCTTATCAAGCTTTGTGACTGTCTCTTTTGCTGTGAGACGAGTTAGTGCGTCTGCGTGCCAAAAACGCGATGTTTTCTTGAACCGAATCTCGAAATTGTATCTTAGTGGAATCGCAGCCCAGCGCTGTAATCGATTGGCAGTGTGAACCGGAATACCCTTTTTATGCCGAAATTGACAGAAGAGGCTTCTGGTCTATATATGACGTAAACTTCCGTCTGTGCAAGATTTTATGGGATATTTTTACTGCAAATATGGACACGAATCCTTTTTTCCAATTGGCTGTGGCTCTTAGTCAAATTTAGTGTGTGAAACATGTGAGACTGTTTTTGGTGAACCGCCGGGAAATTTATGTAGAATAACTACCCCAATGCCGTACCGTGATGCACCTGTGGCAACAATTATTTCTAGTTTCGGGCCATAATGGGTTACAAGCAAATTGGAGAGCAAAATCTGCTTGATATGTACGAACAAATACTGGCATGCTTCTGACCGCAGCCGTAGACCATCCTTCGTAAGTAGATGACTCAGTGCTGCCCAAGCATAGTTCACCGGGCCTGAGAACGATTTGGGGATAGTCTTACTTGTTGGCGGGGACATTTCTGTTGTAGCTTTTACATTCTCTGGGTCATTTCTACGACCCTCCTGATCAATACCGAAAACCGCAGGAGAATTTGTTGGACTTGACGCGAAAACCATGTTCTTCAGTGCGTCTAAAAACTGAAGCAAGATGCGACTGATGATCTTTCACTGTGGCATGAGCAATAATAGTGACTTCCAAGTAAGCCCTTTCACAAGTCAAACCAGCTAACATCGTGTCCACAATTTGCTGAAAGATCGTTGGAGCGCACTTCACACCGAATGATAGTGTTGTGAATCCAAAAGGCGGACGACACAAAGGTTGCTTTATTGGAGAAACCAACACACTACTTAAGCGTCTGAGCACGACAAGAAACGGAAACACTCATTTGCACACCATACTCTTCTGA
>QNGE01000210.1:37339-182716 GCA_008508345.1 Paragonimus westermani | reverse complement strand
ATATGTCATTCTGTCCTCCAACGATCCATCCCGTATCTCTGCCGTATTTATCACGCGATTATCTCGATCCGCGATCATCTCGAACCGCTGCTACTGAATAGTGGTGTGAGTAGTATGGTGCGACCGTATCTCCTCACTACAATAGGCTATTTAACTGGTACAGTCCGCGATGTGTTAATGGTTGGAAACTGGTCACTGCATGTGTCGACTCTTACTTGCAGGTAGGCCTCAGAAAAGCCAATCTTAGAAAAAATCCTGCCATCGTTTAGCTTTGCGTACAGGTCCTTGGGAGCAGGCAGCGGATACTGATTAGTCTTCAATGCTTCCTTTAGACCAATTGAGAAGTCGCCTCATAACCGTAATGACACATTTGCCTTTTTTATTACTATTATTAGTGTGACCCAAACCGAATAATTTACTGGACTGATGACTCTCATTCTTTCCAACTGGTTCAACTCATCCTCCAACGAAATAATAGCTGCATGTGGAACCAGTCTTGAGGGCAGAAAACTGGCTTTGTACTTAAGCGGACGTACGAGGTAACCTTTGCCTGTATACACCGCCTAAGACCATTTTCAAAAAGGCTATGTTACTGTCTGTGCAATTGTGAAATCATTTTTGCTTTTAAATCCGCCTTAACCAACCACCTTGGCTTCTGATAGACAGGCATAATTTGACTAATTGGATAGACTGAATTCAATGGCACGCCGAACAATCCCAGTTTATCAATTCAGTCTATACCCAATAAATGTAACAGATATCAATAGCGTGTAACTTTTCCAAGTTGAAACTCACTTTAACTTTCTCACAAGTGGAATTTGAGTTCCCGAAACATTTCGTGTTACATGGTCGGTCCGCGCGTATGCCGGTTTGTGTAAATAATCCGATGTTTTCTCTAAGATTAGTGTAATATCAGAGGCCGTATCCACTTGCAGGCGCACCTTTGCACCACTCAGTAAAATATCAACGCATCTTCTGTCACTTGGAATATCACCATCCAGTGAGGCAAAGACAATGTTAGATCGACTGCCATAATAGGTCGACTTCTCTCTGAACTCTCGTAAACGTCTGGATGAAGATGCAATCCCACAGCCAACATATCTATGTCCATTTTTCCCACATTTTCGGCACGTGATTTCGAAATGTGTAGACTCCCGCAAAATGCTATTCTACACGATGCTCGGTGGTTTTTCTGGGAATTCTGTTGACTGGATGCTTCCTGCTTTATTGATAATATACACATTGACGTTTTCGTCAGTGTTGCGCTTGTCTTCATTCAATCCGGTGTCGTTTTCAAGATTGAATAATCGTTAACATTCATCTTTCACAATGTGGAATGTCACATGTGGGTTCTTTTCTAGCTCCGGTGAGATAAGTTTACGGATATCCGCATCGGATGCTGATTTAAGTCCACACAAAAATTAAGGTTTTAAACTGATCAGCGAGTGTTAAAAATCCTCCGAATATTGCTCACTGAGTTGCATGCATTCAAATCGAGTATTGAACAATGATATACGTTCACTGAAAATGCGAGTCAAGCTTCGTACATTGTCTGTGAATGAACATTCACATGGGTTCTTTGGCAGAATATAGTTACAATACTGAACCTGTTCTGTTGAGCCAACCTTGTGTAGAAGTAGTCTGCAACATGAATGAGGCATAAATATAACCAACATGATGTATCTGTACACTCTTGTCTCGGCCATTCTTGGCATGTCATACAATGGCTGTGTGGTAACTTATTACCCTTCGCTGACGGAATTATCCAGACGAAATGGAAAGTTTGCATTGTCACAACATCGGCTGCAGTCCATTATTCTTGCTTCGTTGCTGCTGTCGATTGAACGTGCCATAATCTGACGCTTGCTAGACAGTAGTACAGAGTGAGAATCTGCATAGATATATGGTCGTTTTGTGTAGTTGGAACACCGAAGATAGACTTTTGTTTAATGCGTCTAAATGCCAGAGAATACACCTTCGCCACTCGCCTCGTTTCACTCAATAGTCCGGTCACTACTGCATGTGAAAGTGGTCCCCAAACAGCCGTCTGGAATGATCCCAGTTTTTCTTGAAACTGCGCTTCGTTGGCCAAGAATGCTAACTTTACGATATCGACTGGAATGGTGAGGAAGCCTGCCCTGGACACTAGTCCATGATGTTCAGCCCACTCTTGCGACGACATCCTGAGTTAACCCTTCATGCTTGTTACCTATATCTGATGAGGGATATCCATCTTATTGAAAAAGTTTACCGGAGGACAACGCATGATACAGTTGGTTCGTTATCTTATCTAAACAGTTTGCTTAAACAGAGTACGTTCTCCTTCTTATCGACTTATTAGAAGTGGCCAAATCATCGCGTTTGAGATCCCTCACAAACTGTTTAACCAATTATGAAATGTACTTATGTTTAGCGCAAATCGCCGTCACAGGTGCATTTCGTTGAAACTGCAACGCCAAGTGAGCAGCTTAGCCTACAAGCAATCTTTGAGTATATCCATTTTGAAACACCCTATTCGTTTCTCTTGTGATGCCACATCTCACGATGAATTCAAGCGTAGAATTTGTACACTCGTTCAGCCTGTTGGGCTCACGTTTCACATAGCTTAGCGATTGCAACCTGTTCGAGTGATCGGGCCCATTTCTAACTCTTCACTGTTGACGCTAGGTAATTGTCTGGAAGTCTGTGGTATGCGTGTGCTATATCCAATGGAATGCGGTTGGATTTATGTTCTTTCCCCGTTTTTTTCCAGGTTTTGTTTTCTCACGCTTGTGTACTACCCGTTTTATTCCGAACAGTTTATTTTCTACCCTTATTTTCCTCAACAGTCCAAAAAGGGTCTGAGTATGTCTGTTTTTCCAACCAATTCAGTTGCAATAATCAAAGTGGTTCCAATGGTTCCAACACGGCCCAGGTGTCTAATTTCTCCAAACTGAGGCGCATACCTAAATTCGAGTCAACGCAACCAAACTTATATGTGGTTTGAGTTAAACAAACCGCCACTTTTTTAAACAAGACGATTAATGTCAACCAAGCGATAAGTGTCTACCTTGAGGAAATCACGCAGTAGTTAGACACTGACTGAAGATACCTGAACCGAAAGGACGTGCACAGGCTCGAACTTCGGCCACTAGTTTCAGAAGCATCTCAATGTGGTTCACTGCTCTCCCTCTCTCCATATATATGTATATCTATATCAAACATATTGATGTATCACAATTTAACCTTGCAACTGATGAAAAAACTGAAAAGTGAATATGGAATCAAGAGATACACAAGCTTTCGCGACACCAGGTTCATGAACTTCGATTCCTGGTCATTTCTAACAGCTTTTCTAATCATAGATAAGTATTGTCCTTTGAACTGAGAAATCTGGTAACTCTTTACAAGGTCAAACCTCATTATTTATATAGGTCGTGACGAAGTGAAGGAATAACTAGGCAATTGACGTGTTACCGTTGTTTGATTTACTATCACATCATTTTCATCTGTCTTTTTTAGCGACTGAACAACCACGAATTGGCCAAAGCAACAGTGTAACTTCACATTCAGGCATGAACGAGATCGCACGGTTATATCGAGTACCTTCTCAAAAAAATATCCAGGACGAATGTGAATCATTGGCCGTAGTTGGTGCTGGTGACGATGGGCAGAAGGCATCCTCGTCGGATCATCACTCCTGGCTGCATTCCGCCAATCACGCAAATTCACCGATTTGGCATCGGGTTTTCTCGCCCACAACTTTGGAAACCGTGAGTTTTTTATGACAACGATCGATCGGACGTTTGTCTAAACAAACGGAAGTTATGAGTTTAACTGTGATGTGGCCAGCCCGACCAAGGAAATCGATCACCGCGTGATCGACCCGGCTAGCTAAATGAGCCAATCAACTCACAGTGCCAAAGGTCCGTGGGAAGTCTTGTTAATAAATTTAATCTGTTGATGCCAGGCTACATAAGGTGACATAACATAGCCATTCACTCGACTGTTCCTCTTGGCTTTGGGTTACTCAACGAGACGTTTTTTCCAGGTTGTCTGAGCACGGCAATAGGCCTACAGACTGGGGCTAATTGGCCGTGATGGACAGGTTGGTGGTAATGTGCACACATACGCGAGACCTAAGACCACTTGTTAGGCATAGGCCCCACAATGACTAGAGGTCACCGGACTTAATTGCAATATATTTGGAGAGAGAGACCAAGGTGAGCGCTATCTAGGAAGAATGTGTGATTATCTCTGTGCCTCGTATTTTATGTCTCGGCTAATGAGCAAATAATACCCTACAGAATCGAACCTTGTTTTTGAAATTTCCATCCCTTGCACACCTGTAATCAACCGTCGCGTTGAGCGTCAGTTGGGTCACGCAAACTAGGTACGCTGTGATGAGTGATGCGCCAGCTATGTAAGCATGTTCAAATCTCTGGAACGAATGTAACGAATTCGACATAGCTCTCCACCCATTAAGCCTGCTCATTCCGGTCAAGTGTGTTCTTGCACCTGTGAGGTTCCTTCTCGCACGTACTAGGTTATGAAGAAATCTGCGTTCAAACTTTAATGACATTAGTAAGGTGTCCTCTGGGTTTCTTAGCCATACGGAAGGGCGGCACATGCTGATATTGCTAGCGGAAGCAGCGGGGCAACCAGATAGTGCTTTGTCATTGAGACAACGAAACGGGTGTTCAGGCATGTCTCCGTCTGCTCATCGCATCTCCCGGATTAGGGGCCAAAACACTGAAAACGAACGGATTGACTACAGAATCGTAATCATTAACGCTTTCCATCTTCTTCTGTTCTTTTGTTCCTATTATGTTTAACACTATGCTTGTTTCTGCATTAGATTTTTTATGAACCATACTAGTATATGTAGACATATGTACAACTAAAACCGAATATTTAAATGTATGTGTGTGTAACATACATCACTAGCGGGACCATCAGAGTATATATTCATGTGCAACGAGAAAATCATTTGCTCTGCCCAATATGATCATGGAAGCTCAGGGTAAGTGTTGAACAATAGACTGCGTGCATCCCAAAAGATGGAGTGACCGTATATCTTTGTCGCGCAGTGTATCTGTGGAAAACCAATGCGCTATCCGTGTGTAAGATGTAAACACCGCACATGACAGTAATCTCTTTTTCATCAGATATTGTGTGGTCTACTACTGTTCTTTGTGATCCTATGCGTGCGTTCTCCGTGATTTCATGTTATCTGACGCATTCACGTTCGTCGATGGCCTGGGGCTATTTTCAGGCTTTTGAAGTGAGTGAGATAGTCGTGCTGCGACAGCCCGGACGTTGATTGCTGTCCTCTGACGCCGGAGAACTTTATGTTGCTCTCCTCTCTCCTAACTTGTCGGAGGACTTTAATTTTCCATCAAGAAAGTGTCCTGTACTGTACGCCATATATCATGAGGATGCTCTTTCTCCCTGTGAATTTAGGTTTTGGGCCAGCCGATCTGCAGTCTTGGTCTCAACCTCATAGAGAACCTTGATTCTTGAAAATGTCAGTTACAGGAAGATGCTAAACTATACAGTTTGTTGGTTCAGCAGGTGACTTCTCCGGAGAGAATGTGTAAGAGTTTGGGTTGTGGCCTACCACGATAAATCGTCGGGAGTGTGTACGGTTGGTGTATACAAGTATCAACGTGAAATAGCCAGACCGCTTTGATCTATTGCTTTACGGAATCACAGCGCATACGGTGGTCGTATAAGTTTGTAGCGATTACGGTTGACACTATCCATTTCGGACTATCCTGTCATAGTAACCGAATCCAGAAAGCGTCTATGTATAATACTCGCAACAAGTGGCTTGCGATGAGCCACCTTTGGTTCCACACCCACATAATGTATTCAGTGTAAACCCGAACGAATAAGAGCAGTAGGCGTGTGGGTGGAGGTGCCTGTGTCCAACCGGCTATTGCTGGTTAGCCAGTTGTTAGACTAGTATGAAAGCAGTACCCTTATCTCTCGGAAAAATTTAGAGAGACTTCAATACTGGGATCCAATTTGATGATAAACATACTGGAAATATAAATCAAGGAGCAGTTCAGTATAGGAGCACATATCATTGTACTCTAGGTAGGAGGAAGAAAAGAGACCGAAATGTGAAGTTGGAACGAAAAACAAACAAGACATTCGCCATTTAGTGCACCAGTTATTCTGAAGAAAAGAATAAGTACAATGACACAGGAACCCAGGTTGATAAAAAAAGAACGAGTGATTTACCGATCGACCGTGGTCGTCAGTTCATACAGACGAAAAAATATACAACCGATGCAACCTATCTCGGCCTAATGTACTCGCCGTCTCTTCACCGATGAGGTACTGTGGGCAGGTTGATGAACAACTTATCAGAAACGGCCAGCACATTCGAAGCCGCATTTATTACAACGCTATATAGTCATGTCATCACTGCCCACTGTCATTGTGGTTCGGCTGCGTACCGCGCGCTTCAATTCCCCGTCCCACAGTTGTTGCTGGTTATACCTTCGCATGCCTTTCCGGGCCATATTTCTCCAGATCGTCAAATTCAAAGCTAAGTTCTTCTAAAATCCAAAATCAATAGTACAGTGGGAAAAACTTAGCCCGTTTTTAACCATCAGAGTTTCGCTTGCCTGCTCTCAGTTTCCCGTAAAACAGCTGCTTTTTCATCAGTTCGTGATCTATCCTACGGACGTGACCTAGCCAACGAAGTTGATTTTGCATCAGCATGGCTTCGATCCCGCCCGTGTCCGTTCACCGGAGTACCTCAGCGTTCGGAATCATGACCGACCACCGGATACCCAAGATGCATCTCAGACACCATAAATGGAAACGGCTCAGGTACCACACATTCCGCTAATACCATGTGTATTTTTTACTAGCGTACGGTATCGTGAATAGGACTATTGGACGTTAGACAAGCAGCTTAATTTTCACCTTCAAGCTGTGGTTCTTCCAAACCCGTCTTTCAATACATCCGAAAGCATTACTAACCTTCCGCATACAAGCTCGCAACTCGCAGTCCACCGACAGATCTGTCGACTGATTGCTACAAAAATAGCAGGAATCTGTGCAACAGTCGATATTGTCTTCATTGATGCTGATTTCGGTTCAGAAACGGCACGTCCCCTCGGAGGAGGCTGAAAGAAAGAAAACGTTTTACTTGTGCTGATATCTGAACCAAATTGGGATTCCACGTTCGCGGAGGATGTGGTCATTTACTGAAGTTCGTCTTCGTTATGTGCAAATAGTGCACTGCCATCTGTGAACAAAAGTATGCGCATCATTGAAGTTCGTCGAGTGTTCACCAGGCGTCCATCCATCTGAGTTCTGAAGAGCAATCGTTAGGGTTGCAGTCAAATACAAAATATGTGGGGTTAAGAATAGAACATAACCCTGCTTCGCGCCGGTGACAATGTCACCCTCAAACGAAAGTACGATCAGAGCATCCTTTAGGTCAAAGGGGACTACTTTCTGCCCCCAGATAGAGTAAACCAATTAGAGCAAGGCACGTTCGAACGCTGAACTGCTATTCTTCAGAGGTTCCCCTCCACATGCAGTTGCACAATCTCCCTTTCCATCTCCGTCGAATCTGGGACGAGAACACTCGTAACCTTGACGACTTGTTGCGGCAAGCAACTCATGTTTACCCAGTAGGTCAATTTGATAGGCTACCGAAGTGTTTGTGCCAGACTTCCATGACGTCCTTTGGATGGGTACACAAAGATCCAATGTCTACTTTAATCACTGACTCAGTAGACTGGACGGATAGACCACCGATTGTTTTAAGTGAATCGTAGAACTCTCTATGTTGTTTGTGGTCAGCGTAGACCTGCGCTGCCTCACCTTGTTTTTCCCGTCTACTATTCCTGATTCCGCGAACCCGTTCGGCGACTTTTTGGCGATTACTCCGGGATGTGAGTTTTTTTGTTTCGTTATCCGGGTCCATTATAGAAAAAGCGAACGTTTCATTCTCCTGTTATATCAGTTTGGAGATAGCCGCATCGTTGTTGTCGAACCAGTCTAGTCGTTTCTGGCGCTGATTACCTATCGACTCGAGATCTGTTATCGTGATCTTCTGCATAGGACATGGCCACATATCCTGGGCGTATTGGGTACAGAAGTGTTTTTCAGACGAACAGCAACTACACGCTGTAGAGTAGTTCTCCTCCTTGAGATCTCCGATCGTTTGTCGTCCAGTATCTGGCGTTGTCCGGCTGTTTTACAATGAGCAGATTTGCAAGCATAACTAAACAACTTAGTGTTGACCAACCTGCGCTACATACAGCCGTGCACATCACGCCGTCGCACGACCACTTAATCAAACGTGTCACGGCGATATATATATATATATATGTGTAAGGGCGAACACTGAGTGATGGCTATTTATTGAAACGCTCCAAATCCACAAAATGACCGGTTGTCGAACAAAAAATATAGAACAGATGCGATCGAGAGAAGAATCTCTGAAACTGTAATAAACCTTAAGTAGCAGGGTTTTGATTGTCTTCGTTGCATTCGAACGAATTCGGTCAACTGGAACCATTATACCGAGGTTGTATGGTTTACCGGAGGTTCATATAAAAAGATGGCTGCTACGCCCGATTTTCGGTCTGTGCAGTTCTCCGTAGCATTTGATGGCACATTGGTTCCCGAATGTGGCACTGAATCGTCGCGCAGACGGTTCATATCAGAGGGGCATTTAAAAGATGGGGGCCTAGATTGGCCAGTATACTCACTTTTTCAGCTATGTGCCTCTCAGGGAGTAAAGAAACCTCGTTCGTAGTCTGATATACAGAGCTGTGAAAATGTGTACGGATAACACAGTTGAAGTGAAAATGACATTTTCACGGTGGACCTTTGCGGGGAACTTCTACCACCAAAACTTTATTGATAGGGACATGGAACTGACAGCACCTAAAGTTAAACTCCAATCTGTTCAAAAGGTTATAAAGGCGAGGCGTCGGCTGAACTGATGGCTCAGAGGATAGGGAACGCAATTGAAGAGACCTACAGTGCAGCATAACTGCTAATCTCGTTCAAATCCAACCCGGAAGTTCACATACAAATCAAAGGTACATAGCCTAAATATATGACCTCATTTTATGTTTATTCTTTCATCTGCTGCTGTGGAGCCATTTACGTCGGTCATACAACCAGGTACTCTTCTCAGAGGTTAGGTGAACACCACCCCCACCTGGCTGGCTAGGGGCGAGATAGAGTCAATTTCGAGTGCAATTCTGGCTCAGCTGGTTGTCTCGGGATACTAATTCTTCCTGATGTGGCTTACCAACTAATTTGCCGCCTGACCGGTTGTCATTCCAAAAGATTCAAATTTCACGTTGTGGCTGCCGCTGAAGCAACTCATGGTTGTGCATTCCGAAGGAATTTGTCCAGGCCCTACGATTATCATGACCTACCGTTACTCACATGACAACTTCGGAGGTCAATCTAGCCAGCTAATTGCTCTTCAGTTCAGAAGCGTTTGATGGGGTTATGTGAAAAATGGCTCTTTATCTCGTTCGCTTGATAACCGTGGAGATATAAAATGATGTGTAATTTGCTCGATAGTGAATAGCCGAAAGCACACTGTTCCCTAAACAATCTTTACCTCTGATTAACTTATTGGGACTATTCAAAATGTCGAACAATGATGGTGGGAAAAGAATTCATCGGTTACCGGCTCGTGAGCATGGTTGTGTGTCCGTCGCTCGTCTTCACCGTACTTGTGCGACCAATGTGGTACAGTGAGTGTCGAGTTCGATGTGTCTATTGAAAGCTTTGTTAGGGAAGATCGATTCAACGACTAGTCGTTTCCAGTTCCCTTTTGCTGGTCCGATCATCTTCACGTCCGCCAGTTCTACCCCGTGGTGTGGTTTCGGAACGTTGTCAAATGTGTGATTTCTGGTCTGCTCCTCTCAGTACTAAGTGGGGTTCGTGTAAACGTGTCATCAACTGTTTAACAGTTTCGTCTACCTAGGCTTTGTCCCAGTCTTCGAAGGGAATAACGTATGTTACATCCACTCGCTCTTGTGCTTCAATCGGATCTTTGATGTTGCAAAGTCTACTTCGAAAGCACTTTGTTGGCCAGTGGACGATTTTGACCCCAGATATTCCCAAGACGTGCTCAGTTGCATCCGAGATTCCGCTTATGTATAGCAAGGTGATAACTTTGTCTCTCATGTAGTTAGAAACAACGTTCGGTCAGGTCATGATGCACGCGTTCATGAAGTGTCTTGAGTAGTTGTTTGACGTGAATAAATTATGTGTTCTTTTCCCCTTTCTGTAGTTTAGGCCTACTACAGTGGGTGGCTGTTCGGTGGAATAAGATTCGCGCAAAACTTTTGTGTGTGTGTGATCGGATGGTTGCTACTGCACGGCAATATCGGTGGTTGTTAGTTTGCGATATACATTCGTCTGTATGGTACCGTCAGATTGCATTAATAATAGTACCTCCAGGAAAGTCACTAATGAGTTGGCTTCTGTTTCCTCGATGAATGGGAGTTCCGGTAATTCTTTATTGATGGCCTCATAGAAACTGTCGATCTTCTGACGCTTATTAATAAAAAAGGTGTCATCCACGTATCTCAGCCACAATGTTGGACGGTGCTTCTTGAACACAGTTCTTTCACAGGATTGAATGGCGACTCCAGCAAGCGGACCTGATAGCGCTGATCCCGTTTCTACTCCTTGTTGTTAATATATTGTCTCTTCAAATTGTAAACAGGTTTCTCTGTAAGGTTGAGTTAGATCCACGACGTCGGCTATGGCGTGTTCTTGCCATTGCACATTATCACGCAGCATTTCTACCAGTGCGGGTAACACCAGTTTGTTCGGGATGCAAATGAACAGCGAACGATCGTCGAACGATATCGTTATTTCCTCACTTTCCAATTTCAGGTCCCGCACCTTGTTGAGTAAGTCGGGTATTTATGATGGACTGTTTCTGAGTATCGGTTGAAGTATCGTGCAGAGGAATCTTGCAAGCTTATAGGTTGGGACTTCTCTGGTTGAAACGATATATATATATATATAATGTCCAAAAGTGCCACACACTGGGTAGTAGACGAGTTATTGTGATTTTTCAAATCCACACCAGGATCCGTTAACAAACAAATAATTGTGTCCGATTGAGATTGTTCTGCCGCTCGCCACGTTTACCTGTCGGTCTGTCTTCGCTCGTCTTTCGTTTCGGTGTCAATGTTGCTGACGTACTGACTGTCTATGTCTATGTGCCGACTGAAGGAATTCCGCCAATAGAGGGCCTCCAGTACAAAAAGTTTCACTTTCATTTTTATCCGCGCGACTACTTTCACATGATCCGTGGTGACCTCGTGTTCTATGTCTGCGCCGTGATGCCACAGCTGTGATCTAGGGTCGGCTCGTCGCATCGCTAACTTATGTTCGTGCACGCGTGTGCGCACCTGTTTGCCTAAATACTGCTGGTCAAACCCGAGATATGGAATCCCCTAGACCATGCCAGACTGTTCGTGTGGTTCTATACAATCCTTTGCATTTACTAAAGCTGAACGGTGTGTCAAGCTTGGCTTGCGATATTTGGACACCCAGTAGTTGAAGCGACCTTTGTACTGCTTCAGCTGTGCCGTGAATGTATGGCGGTCATTCGCGTTTCGAAAACTGGACGACCAGTTCTTGAAACTACTGGGGTACCTGTTGAAAGTGAACAGTTTGGACAGGTGTTCTCGTCCTTGTTTTCTGAGTTTAGATGAGCAACAGTGCACGTCGAAACGACGGCCGCACACAGCTTTTGATTTGGAGGGCCGGATGGTTGATGCTGAACTTGAGAATGACATCAATTGTTATCGGTTTACGATAGACAGTAGTTTCAAGCTTGCCATCAAGTCTTTTTGTAACCGGTAAATCAAGGGACGCTAGACGTTACTTTTTTCTTGGCGTGTAGGGGTTATTCCATCTATTGCGGTATTCACTCAAGTGTGGAACTGGTCAAGCCGAGTCCGAGGTAACAACAAACAAATGTCCGAAAGGCCTGAGATCCAAAGTGCTTCATTGCGACGTCTGCATGTAGCCTCGATATGGGTGGGCTCATTGATGTGCCTCTCTTCTGCAGGTAGATTCGGCCTTCAGATTGTAGGTAAGTCTCCACGTAGGTCTCCACTAACTGTATTGATTCTTCTAGAGTAAGGTTCGTCTTGTTGCAGAGGTTGTCGTCACCACTTATCAGAGCCTACAAATTTTCTATTGCAAGTTTCTTCGGCATGTAAGTGAGAAGCAGCGTAACATCAAAGGAAACCAACGCGTCTCCCCGCAACTTCAGTAGTTTGATCTGTCTCAGAGAATCTGCTGGGCTGTTCGCATCATGAGGTAAACATGGTCGGAGAATACGAAAGAGGGACTTCACCAATTGATAGTTCAGAGCCGTCTTGGATGCAGCGATTAATCTCAGTGGTACTTGATCCTTGTGGACCTTTGATAGCCCGTATAGTCGTAGCGCTGGTCCATCGATGTGTCTGAGCTGTTTAGCTTGTTCTTCTGTGAGTGATTCCTTTTTCTCAAGAGCTGTCACAATTTTGGTGACTCGAGCCCGCAGACCTTTCGTAAGTGCTCCTCTGGCATGTTCATACCTGTCGGAATATTTCAGAAGGTCGTTCAAATTGTCCTTTTAATCCAGCCTGTTCATTACGGCCATGACGTTGCCTTTGTCTCTGAGCGGGATGACGATCTGGTCGTTTTTCTCAAGTGTCCCCAACACTCCATTTTCATTAGCTGTTACGATATTTGCTGACTTTCGACTGGTCAACTGGTGACAATTTTTTCCTGAGAGACTGCTGTTCTTGCCCATCCAGACCACTGCGTTTCAGTCCTGACTGAAAAATTTAGTGAATTCAGTTGTGGATGCGTTTGCATAATCGAATTTCATCCCTTTTAACAGGATAGCCTTTTCATCAGATGTCGATTGATGGTCTGATAAATTGTGTGTGGATTCGGTACCTTATTTCCTAGGCAGATTGAGATGCCGGAATTTTGATTTCATCGGTGTTTTGTTTTTGTTTTGTTAGAGTCTACTGAAAGTTTTATACTTTCTCCAGTCTTTCTGATCCATTCAGAATCAAGTGATTCGGTAGCTGCTCGGTTGGTTTTTTTCACGCCCGCTTCCGTGTCGTGTCAGGCGGTGGTGTGCATCGTTCATAAGTTCACGGTGCATTTGTTTCTGGTAACTCTTGGCGGTAATCCGCGCACGTTCTGACCGAATAGGCTGTTTGCATTTAACACTTTTAGGTAACACGGTATGACTAGTGCAGTTATGTAGTAAGATTAGTTACTCACCGACGGCGCCTCCACGGTTTCACATCTTCCTCGTTTCCTCACAGGTCTGGGCGCGTTGCGTCTGGATATTTGATTAGCCATTATATATATACAATCCTCTCTGCTACTCACTATATTACTCTTTATGCATATGTGTACTGGGTAGCATCGAGGATAGATTACCGACCTTTTTCCGGTGTGTGATTTGATTTTGCAAATTGTCGTGCGCACATCCGCATGTCCGATGAACAACAGTCAGTCAGTGTAGGGGAGGGAGGGAACAGAAACGCCGCGTGCGATACGTCACGGGATTCACTTCAGTTTGCAAAGAATCTTTGCCAACTGCCACGTCACATCGTGATAACCCCGTGTAAAGTTTGTCTTTATTCAGTCCAGGACTGGGCGCATGCTGGCATGGGGATATTCCACGGGTGTGAGTTTTATTTGGCTGTCTGCCGGCGTATTCTGTGATCAGATAGTTTGTTACATTCACAACTTTAAGCTGAACTCTGCATATTGGTCAATTGGTAACAATGTCTGAATAACGGCACTAACGGACGTCGATAAATCGGAGTTGGTGGTGTTGCATTCTGCAGGAGTGGCGTCATGAAATACCTGCGATGAATCCAACCGAAGTCACCCAGAGAAGGAGAAACTACTTTCTATGACGGTAGTGCTTTTAAAGAAGAGGTTGCTTGAAACCTGTTCCTTGAGTAGTAGACTGCGATTTTCCACACAAAGAACGTTGACAGCGTTAGAGACATTGAAGAATGTAACATTCGTTACGCGATCCTCAAGTATCCACTCGTCAATTAAATCGTGTTTTGGACAGCATGATAGGTGGTGTCGCAACGTATATGGAGCTTCTTTCTAGGTGAGATGTCTGACCACTACTAAGCCTTGGATTTGGCCGTTCTTGTTTCAGTGTTTTGTAACCGTAACGACCTGGCGATATGTTTAACATACACTTCTACCTTCTCCTCATTCTTAAACTACTTCACCTTTCAGATCACAGCAACTTTGTGTCGGCGTAGAGATTGCATCGATATGAACTGGGATACCGATGAGGAGGAGGAAGAAGAAGAGGAAGAAGAGAAAGAGGATGGGAATAGGACAAACGCTTTTATGGGATGTGGAGTACTACCGGCTACACTTTTCTATGGCGACCTTCGTCAAGATATACACCTGACTGCACGTTCCGATTGTACAGAAAGCACTATCAGCAACCGATGGAATCGACATCAAGCAACACAGACTGCATTTCCCGCCGTCAATGATCTGATCGATGTGCAGTTCCCTGAAACGATTCCTCATGTTTCGTTGACAATCGGTAACACCAATCCAGGTTGTCCTGTTTTTCTCCCAACATCCTCGACGTCTCTCGCACATAACACATGGCCTCTGCCACCCCCACCAGTATCTCATCCAGAGGATATAAGCACAACGAAAAACTCAGTTAACAGGGATTGCGTCGATTTTCTACCCCATTCCTCTCCCCAGTCCGTATCTGTGAATGATAAGCAGAGTGTATTTTCCATACGGACCACAAGTTGTGATGATACCGTCAGCTCAATTGGTCCACGAATGTCGACGAACACTACTCCAGTTAGTTGGCCTTAGTTCTATGATTTGCTTGCGAATAAGTTGAATTTGTTGAAAAACGAGCGAGGTTGTCCACTTTTAGACATTTTGTCCATGTGTAGTTCATTAGGTTTTTTAACAGACAACTGTTTCGCAACACCATTCTTCATTAATTCTCTAGCCTGTTGCAGTGTGAGTTGATGGTGACAAAATGTTCGTTTATTTGTTCGCTACTCAAACCTAGTCACCATACAGTTACAATTGTTTAAAGCACGTGTTTAATTAAACATTTTCCGTCTTCACATCGCAGAGCGTTTGATGTCATGTGACACAGTCAATCCTTTGTAGGCTAAATGATACTGTGAATTTTCCTACATCTGTCTGCACAACTGCATGCATAGTTACACCGTTAGGGTGGACTAAAATTTACAAAACTACCGATTAGTTAAAGTATCAGAGGCGGTGGTGTTAAGACGGAATTGTTTAGCAGCGAACCCTAATTAAATCTAGAAATAGGTAACAAACAGTCGTCCAGTGTATGTTCTGAGGCTACTGTTCATATCAGGAACAATCTGAACGATTTTGTGGTATTTGGTGTAGCAGAGTGAATCATGTCTGACTCCCATATTTGGGTATTATTGAACCGGAGGAGGTGGAGTGCGACTACTGGGTTTTGTGACACTTTATACAGGCACTGTTTAGAAGTCTTTTGGGGTTGAATCACAAAAATTTCAGTGCTTTGGGGCATGAGTTTTATATTACATACATCTGTCCATAGCTTCCGTGTTCTGATAAACTTTTCAGATGTCCTCTTTCGGCAAGAGTCACTAGACTTGAGTTTCGCTCTCATTAGAGTCCATTGGTTATAGATATCTTTATTTCAACCTACCGTGACTAAGATAACGTTAAGTACAAAGGAATTATCAACCTACATTCTATTGTGATTAAAGTTCAAGTTGTCTGATCTTCTTGGAAGAAAATGCCCTGGCTGTCCTTTTAATTTCCAATGACTGTCTCCTGATTAAAAGTCCCTAGTTCGAAATCATGGAACTGCTTTACCCTGCTTAGCTGTTTTTTACGACTGTGATTAGAGGGCGACTTCGATTGATTTGACTTGATCGTAACCCCTGTGTTGTGGCGCTTCTAAGAAGAAACACTAGACTCGTGTCCAGTTGGGTACGTAAGCTGGGTGAAAACCCTTGAGTCCCAGTCAGTACTGAAAACGTTAACTGTTAGGGTGAATTGGGCTTTAGGTACGATGTATGTTTAGTCTGATGAGTAAAGTAAACCTGGTTTCAAATCGGACTCATTTATGAGGTAGTTTTCCATCAGAATATCTTGTAAGTGGGATTGGATAGAACCGATGAAGCGGTAATAGAACCTTTTGTATAGGAGGTTTGCATATCGATGGTGTTGGAAGTACACAATTCTAATGCTCATTAGGAACCTATGTGCATCGCTATTTTTGTGAAGCAGCGGCGTACGTATTACTTTATTTTTTATCGATGCTGCAGTTGCCAACCTAAGTATGATTTCCATTTGTGTGCACAGTTTTCCCGGCTATTTTTAGGAAAGGCATCTTGTTTCTTGTTTAGGAGATAAAAATTTCAAATATTTCTAACATTTTTGAGTTCTTTTATACTTAGTTGCAGAACTGTGTGTATTGTGTTGAATACCGTCCGCTTTGTGCACTGACGTATAAAGTAGCAGGCTTGTTGGCTTCTTCAGAATTCAAAACAGTGGGCAAGCTTGTTTTCAGTATGTCTTTTTCAGATCAAGCACAACAGGGCAAATATAAGAACAGCTATCAGACCAGACTTGTTCAGCTCTCAGTATACTGTGAATCTGATGTCATCCGGGGATGGTGCCATATCACTTAATCCAACAGTAGCAAGCCGTGGCAATGTAGTTCTTGGACAAACTACTTCTGTGTGCATAGATTACAGTTTGGTAGTCGGATTCCGATTTTCTCTGCTATCATCGAAGTGCGACATTTTATTCTTCTGGTGTTACGCAATAGATCAACTTAAATACGTCATATGTATTAATTCTGTGACCAGAGTTATCCAGGTGAGGCTGCTTCTATCGGGAACACTGTGGGTTAATTGTATGTACTGGTCTGTTTCGCGAAATATTCCACTTACCATTGATTAGTGAATAATATACGCTTGGCCACTACGCCATTTGTTTCGTGTTAAATCTGGTTTAGTTTTCACACCTGAACACAGACGATTACATAACATGAGTAACACTCCGTGTTTGATTGCATGCAACCAAGGGTGCTTACCGGCTGTTAACTGAAGGGACTGATGACTATAGGACAGTTTCCGGAAGCATTTGAAATCACCATCATCCATCTAGTTAATAAGTTTTCATATACCGGACTTGTGTTTACTGCTATTCACCAATCTATTCCCTACGCACATCTGTCTATCAGAAATCCCTGTTTTTTTACAAAAAACTTTTCCTTATTCTTAGATCACTTTAACTGTGGATGAACTCAAAGCATCAACGCATCTGGAAAGCCCTGTTATATCACCGTTGTTAACTTTCGGCCAGCATGACTTATTCGACTCTCATCTACATCGAGGTTTGTTCCATGACATACACTCTTGTTCACACATTTCTATCGGCTTCAGGTTAACCCATCAGTCTGTTGTGATCATAAATGGGACTGCACAGTTGCTAAACGAATGTGACCTTCACGGCAGCATGTGGTTTGAATATTCGTGTTTAAATCTACTCATCATCATTCAAAAACTTTTCGATTTATCAAAGTGTGCTTTTTCACTTTTGTTGTTAGCATCTCAGTTGGCAAATAGTTGTTGATATTGTCATTTTGCGTGTTTCAGTGTTTTGAATGTGTTTGGTTCGTACGCTTGAAATCAAAAGTGATACCGGGCACGGTTGGTTTTCTGTGTTCAAACAGCAAGTCGATTAAACAATAAGTTGTATAAAAATGGATACAAAGGTGAATTAGCAACTACGCTACGTGGAGCTGTTCGACTTCATTGTTGCGAGTAGTTCTCTATTCGCTGAACTGGCTTGGTGATTTCAGTCGATGGCAGGACGCGACATTGTGTGCTGGGCACAAAACATCTGCGTGGTGCTCTTCGGTCACAACGGCGTGAGTGACAAACGAATTACGAATCAATTCAAAAGCTGTCAGTCTTTTGATATCACATTGCTTATACCCAATGACTTGGACAACAAATGTGTTTGCAACCAGCATCCTATTTTTGTGTTTGACTTTTCTTATGTTCTACTATGTTGATTTACTAGCTGTAAATCGCTGGTTGCTCTCCAGTTTCTCATTGGGCACTGACAGTGCCGTTAGTCAGTCGAGACTTTTTACTTCTATTTTCCAACTTTTGACCTATGAACTGTGCCTATCAGGGGAAACTGCAGGACATGAGTTAGAACATGCTACACAGTAAACCACAACTTTACATGTCATCGCAACACGAGGTTGTTGCTCATTATGGTGGATAAGTTTGGAGGGATTAGGTTGCCCTAGTGTTTCTGTGATCATCAGGTATGCAACCAATGGACGCTGACAGTAAATTGTGAGTTACCGAACAGGTAGTCATGGCAAGCATACTACAGACAGTCCGGCTATCTGATCGCTAATACATAACTGAATCCTGGCTCTTCCTATAATTCGTGTTTTTAATGTTCCAGAAACACTGAGTTCGGTGTTTTCTATGCCTCTGTCAACAAAGCTGACCGTGACGAATCGTCCGCTATTTTGTGGTTTGACCGTTCCACCCATCATGGAAGAGGAGGAGGAGGTGTCTGTTGACTACGATCAAAGTTTGTTAACTAACTCAATGCAACAAAACACGTTGGGTCGTTCCAGTCCGAGTGCTGTACGTCCTGTCCTGATGACACCAGTGGAACCAATTGAAGAAGATTATCCTCTTTTACGCCCGGACTATACTGTCAGGTAAGATTTTTCGTTGGTTCCTGACAAATAGGCGGTTGTAGACAGCCATGCAATCAAACTTTTTCCATCTACACTCTACAGATGTTGTCCTGCCAATCAAGCCTGCCTTTCTTATCCCTCGTAGTTTACGCACGTGGCTAAGATTTTTTTTTATCGATGCACTACTTTGCTCTTCTCTTTCTTCAGTCAAGAGCGTGTGGAACAAGAAACTAGTGAGACCACAATGTATGGCAGCTCTGTTCTGAATCTAGGAGGCGCAACCAAGAGAACAGACTTAAACTCTCCTTCTTCATTCCAACCGCAATTAACGGATGGTCCAGTTTCAGGGCACCGACCTAAAAGAGGTCTGTCTGTCCCCGCAGTTCTCAGTTGGCTGGAATCCACCGAAGCTGCGAATGCTACGGATTCCCTGGGCGTCACAGTGGCTTCAAACAACGGTAGATCGTCCGCGATTTTTGGTCAAGAAAGCACAGATGAGGACTGTTGCCGCGCTCAACGAAGCCCGGTGGAATCGAAAAGATCTTTGGAGCAAATTCTTCCTGGTACAGTTCGTGTGCGGCTGGTGAATACAAAACGTGGAGAGAATTTGGGAATACAAATTAAGCCCGTATTCATTAGTCCGATCAACTTGTCTAAGGAAGGATCTATTCAACCCAGCACTGAAAATCGCATGTACGTTTCCCATGTCTTGAATGTTTGCTCGGGGCCCGCCCCCCAACTTGCATATATATCTCATTTCAAGTTGAATATCACTCATATTTGATCGCAGCCTTCGTATTCAGATAGACTTTCCAGTCGGCCTCTTTCGAAAAGAAGCACTTGACTTTTCCCTCTTGTTCAATTTGCTGGTAAACTGCTGTTCGGTTTCGTGGAGGTCATACGTTTACGACCAACAGGAAACTATGGAATGAGCTCACATCTTAACTAATTTCTCTGCTTGGGTTCATTCCGACTGAATTATCTCAGAATGTTTTCAGCGGCTTGCAGCCGATATTTGTGATAACTTCAACTTAGATTACTAATGGGTAGTCGGAGATTTGGTTTATCTTCGAGACGAACATCACTCACATTCGATCCCAGTCTTCGCATTCACATAGACAGGACAGTTACTGTCTCCCCTCGAGACGATCAGGCAACCTGATCATTACTCACAAGCGAAAGTGGTTGGGCGTTCAGATTTGGTGATTCGGTCGTGCCTAATGTGAGGTCAATGGCGCAGTGGTTAACACGGTTGCCTCATGATTCGAATGGCCGGAGTTCGAATCCCGGCCGTGGCAAGGATATGCACTACTGACGAGCTCTACTGAGAGCGAAACTGGAGTCTAGTGCTTCTTTTCGAAAGAGGCTGGCTGGAAAGTCTATCTGAATGCGAACGCTGCGATCAAATGTGAGTGATCGTCAACTTGAAAATAAACCAAATCTCCGACTATTCATCAGTAATTGCGTATATGTCTCTGACCGACTTACTTCGTTTCCTGTATACTTTTGACCTCCCTGACCTTAACTCAGTTAAGTAGCTATTTTTATTGTGATGGTACATACCGTTGTTTATCACTAGTATTTCCCTTTTCCCGCGTAAATTGAATTTACGCTTTTATTCGCTGAGTTGTGTTGTGTAGATAATAGTATTGAATTGCCTAGGTATAGGTCTTAAATAAATTTGATGGGAGAGTTTGATTTCGTGATTTCGTTGTCAGTTAATAATTTTTTTTAGAAACCCACAATTTTAGGCAGCATCAAACACAATGCAGTGCTTGAAGATGCGCTTTCTAGCTCCCAAGCCCAAATTGCCTTCCCAGACCGCTGTGTGCAGATAAATATATCTATAAACTGATAAGTTCACTCCATTTCGCACAAGTCGTGTTGACACGGTGTCTGTTAAGCAAGATGATTACACTTCATGATGATTAATAGTTGTTTTTAGTGAGTTAATAAGGTAAACTGCAGAAGTGACCGCGAAGTACCCATTGGGTATTTACAACCTTCATCGTTACCATCGTTATTTGCAACTTTGTGTCGTGTCCATATGTTGTAGGACCTGCCGCTTCGGTTGTGAGTAGTGTAGTTTGCACATTTGGGAAATAAAGAGCAGGTCTCAACGCCAGGAAGACGAGTGACCATGAACAACCATTAAAACAATGTCTGTACACTATGGGGGACGTGTCGCCAAGGCGAATGATAATCCACTACCAGTGTGTGCAAATACACTTCAGTTACGCAACTGAGTGTACGCGTTCGTTGTCTTATGTTTTTGTGTAATCTGAGTGATTTGATGTAGTCGCCAAAGCCGCAGGCCAAGCGTCTTTTATGATTACAACACAAATATTGTGACTCGGGTTACCGTTAGCACGCGGAGAAGCAGATCACCAAACAAGTGCAGATATACAACTGCTATACCTCAGACACTTAAAGGAGCGACGCTTAAGGCCGCTTCACGCTGGTAAAATCGTCGATGCATAGATGAACGTCAGTCGAAGTGTCCACACATTTTGTACTGTGTTTTTGCTTTATGTATAGATCAATAATCCCAGAGAAGACGTACACTCCCCCTATTGTCAAATGAAAGCAGTCAGCGAACGCAGGCTACTTTCGGTCATATATGCTGTGAACTACAACCTTTACCGGCTAAAAACACAATCTCTGGCTTACTACCAAACGCACTCGAAAGATTAGAAGGTGGATCAGAGGTCAAAGCATGTTAGTAGTCGTTTTCTGAGCAGACAGTCTCAACACGTAGACAGAAAGAGATTAGGGTTATCCTCAGAACAATCCCAGTGATGTTTGATGTAATGAAATATCCCTAAGTGTTGAATTGACAGAATTATCGGAAGACTAAGACTCGGTTTCATTAAGGATAAGTCTACTTGCTGTCGTTCCACGTCTGTGGCGACACGTCCCATAGACGTTTCGGTGGGAATGTGTGGACTTTAAGTATGATATGAACCTGGCAGGTGGAGCTGATAATCGCAACTTTTGAAGCGGTTGTGTGTTTTGATAAGAAGATCAAGGAGAGGTAATCAGCGTTGCGTTGGGATGCATTTTCATTGACGGTCGTGACTGAGTTAGTTATTCTGAAAGGTGCCCAAAATAATAATCTTCGTCAATTCATGGTTGACAATAAGTAGTTTGGTAGATTTGCCACTTCAATGGCGACCCAACTGTGAAAAGTCTGGGCTTCGGCTGCATTTAAGCCAGCAAGTAGAACGCCTACCGCGTTTTGAAATACTGTTCCCGTTGCTGGTTGGAATCCACCTGAATTTCAGATTTGTTACACTTGAATCTCTTCTAAATTCACCGTTAGGCTATTGTTACCAGTGAGGACAACATATGGAGAGGACATAATCTTTCAGGATTAGAATGCCCGTACACTTAAGCCACATATCCCAAGAACGTGGCTCATTCAAACAATACATATGATCGACCGGTTAGCCTGTAACCCTGATATAACTCCGTTCGAGAATTGTTGGTGCATAATAGCTCGACATCCATACAGTGTCGCTGGAATCTAAGGCTCCACTTCTGAGTTAATGGATGCCTTAAGGTGAGAACTGAAGAATCTTATGTAGTCCATCTTGACTCATTGTGATACCCGGAAGTAGGGACTTCGAATAGCCCTGGAAATCGTTATTGAATTGAAACCTCCCACGCAAGTAATGAGGAGAAGACCCGGTACTGATAGAAGTAAGCAGTTGCTATTCATGAATTGAGACGTCGAATTTATGGATGTACAACCTGTCATTGGTTGATCGTATTGGCACATGCAAAGTCACAAACTGTGAGTTAATTGGTGCGATACGCAACAGATGAATTGACAAATAACGGAAAGCACGTCACTGAGACCGTTCGTCCAATCCTGATGTTGTATCTTTAACACGCTATTTGGATTAGCCTTCCGCCAGATTTTCTGTTGTGTCAGGGTTTGGATAAGCGGTGAATCGAGTAGATTTCCACCACACATATTGTGAGTAACACACCAAAATAATTAATCGAGATCCGTGTCGGAACGGGCAAAGTAGGTTCAGTAATTTCCCCCCGGTGGATCACATGCCAGTTCTGTCGCTGTCACTTTTACGATCATCACAAAATCATCAAACACAAACAGCTAGCAAACAATTGCCCCCCTATTACGACGTGCAGCTGGAGTCAGTTAGTTGAATAAAGAAGTACGGTAATCTATAAAGTCGTCCGTAGCCTTATAATTCTGTCGTGTACTGTTTAGTTACACGCAAGTGATAAGTTTGGGTCGTTGTTACTGTTGTTGTGGCCGCAAAAGACGGTTGGTCTACGAAGCCCACTGTTACACAAATTCCTGTACGGGTTTCGCTAAAACATAGGAACACGAACGCGTACACTCATTTGCACGGCTGATGTATATTCACACACATTGGGCAGCAGTACATTTTCTTTAGTCCTGGTGGCACGTCCCCAATAGCGCGTACACACTGCTCTAATAGTCCCTTCTGGTCCCTCATCTTCCTGGCGTTAACACTTGCCATTCAATCCTCAAACATGTTATCAAAATGTGAGCAGTATACTACTTACCAACGAAGCCGCCTATTATACAACACTGGTGTATATATTAATAAAGGTGCATCAACAGATGTATGAAGGTTAATAATGAATTAAAGAATCTGGCTCTCAATATTAGAACAGTCTTCGCTAGTCCAATTAATCGCTATAAGCAGATATCTCCGTGTTTGAAGCTTAGGTGGCTTTGAAAGGTGAACACTCATGTGGGCTAGTATTAATCGAATTCAACTGTTTGAACATTGTTTCCAATGCCACACATCGCGTGTCACTGACTGACAGGCAGTGACGATGTTAGAGACGAATGTTTGTTATGAGAGTCGATCGAGGTCAGTTACATTTTCCGAAGAATGGTTGTGTACTGCGATAACTAAGTGGTTGTCGTGCTCTGTCCTGCATTACTGACACTGCAGCTGACTGCCGTCAAGTCCGACATGGGTGGGTGCACTCAGCCGTCTATCTGGTTTGACTTCATTCCCCTTTACTTCTCGGTTTCCCGTGTGTAATGAAGAAAATCTACAGTAAATTGATGGGTAATCTGTGATGAGGTTGTCAAGTAACTGAAATTTCTCGACCAGTCATAATTTGACTAGGCAGACCAGCGGGAATACTTAAGGCCTCCACACTGCATTCGCTCGTTAACCATAACTAACTACCCCATTATTAAATTTACACTTTGCCGTCTTTTATAAATGTCATGGTTGTTGTTGGCGTACCTCCAGCGCATCGGTTGGCCGGGTGGGTATTGTTTATGCTGTTTCCAGTCTCTACCGTTTTCTTACATTGGATTCGAAGTTGCTTTATTCCTCTGATCAATTCTCGCGGGCGAATTGTTGCAAGAATAATAAGGTCATCTCTTACTAACTGCTACACTCTTCTTTATCACAGAATGAAGGTAATTGGATAATTGTGGTCGGTCTGGAAGTTATCAAACATCCACTGCAATCCCAGACGAGGTGCCCCAGAAGCCATTATTTAAGTAATTGGTCGGCTTCGGCCTCTCATAAGTGGGTGCAGTGGCTTGGAGGCATAACTCATGAGCTTCCTTGCAACTCCGTTATTTAGCAGAGCAGTTTCGGAACTGACACTGTGGCGCTTGGTCGCACGTCGTAGGTTCCCTTCCCTTTCATGCTTAGTTCTAGTGTAAGTCAACTAGGTCGAGGCAGCTGTTCACCACTTCTGTTATGATCGATGTAGCCAACGTCTTATTAAATCCTCTTCCAAGGCTGTGGTGAATACTTACTGGTTCGCGGGTCAGTGACGATTGGGTGGTTAAGTTCATCCTATGGGGACGGAAGTACAGCAGCCTGAGGAAGAAACTCGCTTATTTTCCTCACACCCTAATAATTGTATCCTTGTCTTCCACTGAATAGGGTTCTAGGTCGTCATTCTTGCACCCTCTCAGAGACTTTGACTTCAGTTCCCTGGCTTGTGTAGTACAGATTAGACCCAACTGTGTTGAAGCTACTGTTTACCGCTCCGCTGATGGCCACTAAAATCGGCTGCTTTCTAAACGAACTCCACTCAGTCAGAGCCCTTTGTTTCTCCGAATATTTCAAATTGGTCTAGTTTGGACAATGTTTCCCACTGATTTCAAACGGCGCTTGTGAAACGATTATGTTAATCGCTACTTCGTTTGTTTCATTTAGTGTCTGTCAGTTCCAGCACCTATTATATTCTGCCATGTGAACTGAGTTTGAAGAGGTTTGGTTCAGCTACTCCTGAAACAACACTGAGAAGAAAACACAATCGTCCTCTCTAACCAGATCTCTCTCCCTAAAAGATTAGCTTTCGTCTAACTCTTCAGCTTTTTCCATTAATGTATCACCATTTGACAGGTCACTCCTCCAACTCCCAACATCGATTACCTTCAGGTTATCGGTCCTCCCAACCACGCTCTATCTGCACATTCGCCGCTTACAGCAGTTCGAATTATCTGGATAACGGCTTAATACACCCGCAGGAAAATGGACGCATTCCACCACGTTTAACTTTGCGATACACGGTTTATTGTATCAACGGTACGTGTATGAGTCACCGTAAACCAGTGAGTGCAGGCAGTGTTGGGATTAGGAGGTCACATTTATTCGAGCATAGATAGTATAGTGCACCGGATAAGTTAACAAAGTTCTCAGGTTAACTTGGCCTTCACTATGTACTAGTACATGGCGAAATCAGGCTGTGCCATCTAGATTACGTTCCATTTACAAGTACATGTTGTTAATCTTGAGATCCAGAAGATCTTCTACACCGCTGTATCATTCTATTGGTGACTATTCAACGGACCAAAGAGACGGAAAATTGTCGTGAAACTGGAAGCTACTTTGAATACCCAAGTGGTATGAGGTTACGCACATTATGGGAAAACTCACGTTGCTTTCTTTGAATGAGGAGGTTCAAATAGACTACTTGGGTCAGAGTAGAGAATTCCCAGTGGATTTTGTTCAGCTTCTCAGAGACAGCCATAGTAAAGTTCTGATTACTCCGAACAGAAGCGCAGGTAGTGACAAATGCAGTTAAAAGCGGCCGTAACGGCCCGCCAACAGCGCTCAGCTCTTAGAGGTGTCGTCAAAATGATGCACACACGGTTTTGTAAGTGCATTCCGTGGATTTACCGGTCAAAGGAAACTACTGTGATCCTTTTCTTGCAACTTGAACCATGAGCAACTTTTTCAAAAACCAGTTGCATTTCTTAGTCCACCTATCTGTTCGATTGTCGTAAGCCAAACTTTGGATGCGGAAGCAGATTTCAGTTTGCCACCTTTCCTGTCAAGCTTAAGACGGGTAGGTGACACTTCTTATGTGGAAACTAAATTGAAAAGTCAGGAAAATGAAACAAAGTTAATTGTGGAGAGTGGTGGTGACTTTTATGTTGAAGTTTTCGGCAAAGACGAATTTTCGTGTGTGATAGTCATAAGGTCAAATCGCATTGGTGAACATTTCTGAGAGTTTGATCTGAACCATTTATCCTGTTTATTGCTAAACGTGACGGAATATCCATATAAGGTGGCAGAAATCAGAAAGGAAAATCATGCAGAACAATTAGGAATTGAGGACCTTTCCCATAAATAGTTTCCTACTTTATTAACTTGTGTTATTTTCATCAAGGATGTTCAAACATGGATTGGTTGTGGAACTTCAATCCAGCAATCTACTCCTACTACCCTCCTTGAGTGGACCTCATTCGGGCGGACTACTTTATGAGCAAACGTGTTTACTAGTTCATTTTTAGACTGGTTAAGTTAGATGGAGAGGCGATATAATGAGGAAATATTTTCGACCGATTTGACTACAGAAACTAGGCTACAGTTATATCTGTTGCTGACATATTTTCAGTCTTCTCCGTCAAGCTTTCTCTTCGGCTATGTCGTGCAGGTTGACTATTGATCTGATCATGTTGAATACAGGGTGAGTACAATTCATTTAACAGTGCCTGCTCCTCTACCGCTTTTTTCCTGCCTAATCGAGTCAGATTTTTACTGATGTGTCACTTCATAATTTGCCGCACTACTCACCAGCAACACAGTTTTAGTACTCAGCATATGTGTTAGATTTTTGAGATAACCCTATCGTGTCATTTCAACCCCCGGATAATTGGATAAACACGGAACACACAGGGAACTGTTTGCGTATCAAGGTCCTGAAGTGAAATGTACAGGCTTCTCTTCAGCTTCCTAGGCTGGCTGGTGAAGGCCATGCTGCGTGGAGGCATGCGGTCCCTGACAGTAGTTCGAATCCAAAAAAAGCCCGAACTTTTACTGATGGACCGGTTCGTACATAACAATTTACCATACTACTCACTCTTGGCACATCAGTTGGGGCTCGCAAACGTTCTGTAATAAAAATCAAACAGAATGGAGCTATCAGCCATTTTTCAGGTGCTACTTACTCTAGTGTTCCTTAACTTTTGAATGCGTTTCAGTTCGTGATAAACATGACCGTCACATTCTCCTTGAGTTGTATAAATTCAATATATTTGTTGCATCTTAGCAAGTGTGGTACTTCTTTAGGATGCACACAGTAGTAGGCCCCACACTCGCACAGCGCACTCGGCGTTTAAACACCTGAGCTTTTTTTCGATCCACACTATTCTAGCACATGCTGTCGAGATGGTTGATTTCGAGTGGAGTTTAACTGCTAAATGACTTCCGGTGTACGGATGTGTCTCGTATAATTTGCCATTCGCGTTGAATCTCCACAGTCTCGTCAGCATGAAAATTCATTTGCTTTTTATTTCAAGGTTGAGATCTTTTTGACCAACTGCATCATTTGATTCTTACAAACCATGCGCAACTTCTGAGCGTGTTCGAATCACTGACGTACTCAATGTTGTGTGGTTGTTGGATGTTTCATCCGGTCTTCCTGCTTTCATTTGGTTTTGTTTAGTTGGGGTTCAGCTCGTGAACCTCAGAGTCTAAACTATCCAGTATATTACAAATGCACTTATACATGCTTCTTGCTCGGTGCATCAGGGTTCATTTTCGCCAAAGGAATAGGAATATTACTGTTTTTGATGATACTAGTAGTAGTAGTAGTACCAATAATAACATCAATGAAAGGGAACTCGCCGTTGATTTGATGGATTGGATTCCTTTGCACGATAACCCATCTTTGCTTAATTATGAATCCGTTTCTGATGGTTAAGAACAGTGGTGGTGTTGTTCGAGCTTGGTGATGAAACTTTTGCAACCTAAATGCCAAGCTCAGCGAACATATCAATATGAATCCGTTGCTAAAAACACCATCGTTTTAACTACGGAGCTGTGGTACATTAGATATGAGCAGTATCAACTATTCGAATTTCACTGTAACCTCTATTGTGGACCATATGCTACGGTACCTATTCTTTTTTTCGCATGTATGATCGGTCTGCTCATTCATTTCAATATTCATGCTGTTACAGTGAATCTGGTCTCGAAGTACACCATGTTATGCCGGACGGACGTGTGGCCAAGGAAGGTTGCCTTTCGGTTGGGGACCGCATTTTGAGAATTAACAACGTTTCTTTGACCGGGATTCCTTTCGAAAAGTTAGTTGATTGTGTTTTACGGTTGCAACTTTTGTTCGGTTCGCAATTTGATTGTCTTAGGTTTATAACTTTATCTGTGGTTCGGAGTTTTCGTTGGCTGTTGATCTTTTTCGTGAACCGTCCATGCAAAAAATAATTGGCTGTTCCTTTGCGAGAATGAAATTTACGTGTAGTTCGAACCACTTATACACTGGGTTATATTTTTCTGCGATTCTTCCGGTTTACCACTGGTTAGTACCGATTCTCCGTCAAGATTTGCCCAGAATGAGAACACATACTGCCTTGTGTTCAGTTATTTTAGAACAGTTCAGTTTTCTTTAATCATTATCAAATTATTCTTTAATAATTATGCGATTTTTGCTTGTGTAATGTACGTCACAGTTCTATGCGGTGTATTTATCAGCTCAAATTTGGCTGCCGTAGTGACAAATTCACGTGAACCAACCTCGGTTGCATACGTAAATTACTTTTGCAATTCCTAATTAATCGTCCCAAGTTCCCTAATCATGACTTCAGAGACAACATTGAAGTCAATTTGTCCAATACGGTTTTCTGTGTGCATGCGTGTGAAAACTCATTGGTATGCGAGTGATAATTTTGACGAGAACGGGCGGGGATTTTAAAATTAAATGTTTAGATGTGGATTATGGGACACATTTTGTCATAGGCGGAATCGCAAAACGAACGATTACTTACTCGGCCGATCCGCGTTCTCTCACAGCTCTGTTGTTTGTTCGAAACATGTAGATATCTTGATGCTGAATGGTTGAAAATACGTGAAGCTGTCCTCAGTAGTTAGTTCACTTGCCCTCTCATTCTCTTTCTCTCCTTCTGTTTAAGGTCTGCTTTTTTCCTTGATCGTGCAGTATTCAAGCACCATTGAGAACCATAAGTGATGATGATGTGTTCAGTTTATCATAGTAATCTGTCGAATACCTGTACTCGAATGCGCGACATCAGGGTTGACTAACAATTTTTCTACCGGTCGCCCACATTGTGGGTGAGAACTTTGGGCTGACCTATGTTGTTGATTCGGCAGCTTTCATTGATCAGTGTGCCATAATCCCTTACGCTGGTGCTTTGTTGTTGTATACTCACTAACCTCCACGTTGTGATCAGGTTCTTCTAAGTGTAGATATATTCAACAAGGGATGAGCGAGAGACGGGGAACCTAGACTGCAACAACAGCGTTCACCAGCCTGAGCATTTATGTTGTCAGAATCTCAGGTAGTTCCAATGCGAGGATAAGTTGTTGGTGAGCTGATCACTTTCCACATGTTTTGTGTCGTAAGGGTGACGTCTTTTGCATCCTATGAACGGTTCCAGTACATTATAGCTCACCTCATTTCTGACCAGTCTCGTGTCGGGTGCCTTCGTAACTGAAGTGATGACTTACTTTGGAATTACAAGTATGTCACACCAACACACATAACAGGTGCAGTAATCCTTTGGGCCTATCCTTTTCTCATCGTTTGGCTTCCTTTGTTGAACGAACTCATCGGTATGAAATCTATCACTGATTCCCGGTAGGTTACAGCTAATGATTGTCAACAGCTCAAGCATACTGGCACATCAGCATAGTGGCCAATTCGGATGGCAAGTTGACGTAAAACAATTTGATTAATTGTATCACGCTTTGGAAGAGACGAGCTTCATGCGGTGCCGAGGCGTTCACACCACCTGTATTTCCTCGTCTTACTGATACAACTTGTTTATGAAGTGATCAATAGAAATTCAATAAGGTTAATGCTTACTTTATGCCACAAGTCCTGGTTTTAATTTCCTTTCGGAAAGTAGCAAGTTTTCGACAACTTAGATGCCATTCATCGCCGATTTTCTAGGCCACGGACACAAAGGGAAAAAAGTCGGAGGTTGTAAATTGAGCTCAGATTGAATATCAGGTTAACCTTCCGACTGTTAGCTTTTTATTTTTCAACTGTTTTCTTGTTCATTGTGTATCCGTATCATCCGGCACGCGTTATCATGTATTTGGTACTGATCATTCCTAATTCATTCCTGTTCCCCTTCTCCCACTTCTCCGTTCGCATAGAAGCCGGGATATTTTCCAAAAAGCGCTCAGTCAACCGGAGTTAGTTCTGGATGTGTTCCCCTGCTCGGCTCGACGAAAAATGCAAGAGGTGCTGGAGGCATCTAGTGAAAAACTCCCATTTATAACTCCCCGTCTAATTGTTGTCAAAGACCAGAATGCGAAAGCCAAGGAAGCCGAGGCTGGAGCAGTTCACCCTGCCAGTAAACCAGCTCCGCCGCCACCCCCACGTCGGTCACCGAGCACGGTGCTTTCTCGTCCATCCAATTCGCCAGACACTGCGTCTTCTGAAGAAAATCAATCACACACAATAACCTTGGTTGTTACTTCATGTGTCGACTTGTTAACGACTTCGAATGCGGACTCCTCGTTGAACTGTCCTAATTTATCGGCGGAAGGATACATTCCGATTTACCTTCAGAAAGGTGCTGTTTACTGTATTTTACAGGGTTTGTTGGTATTGTGCTCAGTTAACTTGATAATATTAATGAATTGGTAATTTGTTCACCCCGATTTTCTCTATCTAGGTTTTATCAGCATAGTAATCTGGAGTCTTTAATGTGGTCCAATGTGTCAGATGGCGGCGAACAGCAATTTGATTCATACACTGAAAACCTTGCTCATGCTATGTATATCCGTTTGTTTTTTCTTACGTACTAAATGTTGATATCTAAACAACTGCTTTGGAAGCAAATTTTATTTACATTATTTCCCGAGAGGACACAAATCTCCACGACAGCCTGCCTATAAATCGCGAGACCAGTTTGATATTGTCCGTTAAGTTTCAATAGAGTGTTTTTCAGACCTTATGAATGCATTCAAGGCACTTGAAAGGCCTTGTACTACTTTGTTCTCTGTGTTGTGTTCACTCTGATTATGTAAGCTGCACCTTCATGTTGACCATTTTGTCTACAACCGAACGTAGAAAGATCGCTAACTGCTGGCTTTTCCTTCGGTCTATAGGGTGTGATAAGTAGCTTTCCAGACTGAGCTCTTCCATACTGTCTACCGTCGATATACCCATGCTTTTACAGATTGGGCAGAAACCTTTCGTAACAGGTTCGTTGTCATTAACTTCTCTGTTAAGAGCTGAGCTGTGACTGTGTTGGTTGGTGTTTTGTGGCTAGTGATTTTTTATGAGTTTGGCAAATGCTATTGTAGAAACCCAGATCCGTGCTGGACCGACTGTATTGGTGTAGACATTGGAATCATGTGATCTCGTTCGGTTTTCTTTATGCCCTAAGCTTGTTCGTATGCGGTGTGTCTACCAGTGCATTATCAACCTAATCTCAACGACTAAAATTCTTTGCTTATCGATCTACCTTGTACAGATACGTCGATCACCAAAGGTTTCTATCTTCGTCAATCAGCATGCCGAGGTCGATGGAATTGTGTTGTCAGGAGGGCTAATTGAAACCATCTATACAGTTGAGCGAGAAATGTCGGCTGGGTGTGTGACTCGTACTCATAAAAGTTGGGTGACCGGCGCAACGAACCGACAACGAACTTAGGTTCTGTACGCTTCGGCCTACTTGTCCAACGCGCAAGTAGAACCAACCCAGTTGTGGCGTAGCGAACAGGGGCGTGATGTAGTCCTACTTCTCAGACATTCGCTAGCTTGCGTCCGCCTATGTTATACAGTTTATCACCCCGGCTGTGAAGCGGTTGGAATTCTGTTAGCGGACCAGGCTACCTACTGGGTTTGATTTGACAGTGGGTCATGTAGGGCACATTTTGGATCGCCTGTAGCGCGAAGTTGGTAGCACGCAGTTGACCCATGACACACATGACAAAACACTGTGGGAATGTCGACACTTCTCCTCCAGCCGCATTCTACTGGTTGCGACGCAGTGGTCCATACCCACTCAAGCATACGTTTGATCAGACCTTTACAGAATGAAACGAACAAATCCGTCACTCTTTTTGGTTCAACCAGCGCTCAGTCTAATGGTCGTGTTAAACTCGATCAGCTTGGCAAGTTGGTAGGACTTTGCATCCATAAACGGATATCACTATTTTCAAGTTGACCATCACTCACATTTGATCGCAGCGTTCGCATTCAGATAGACTTTCCAGTCAGCCTCTTTTGAAAAGAAGCACTAGACTTGAGTTTTGCTCTCATTAAAACTTATCAGTAGTGTATATCCTTGCCACGGCCAAGATTTGTTGTATTCCGCGAAAATTAGAATGTGGATGCAACTAGCTGACTGTGGTGCGGTCGGCTTCGTTCTCCCTAGTTCGTAGATAGTTTCTTGTTACACGATAGCTGACTAATACAAATCCGGGGGGTCCGCTAGTGCTACAGTTCTGTTGTTGCTGTGCCTTTGCCATTTACGTCATTATGTTAACGTAATGCACAGAAGTTCTCTTAAAATTCAATTTTCATTGCTTACAAGTGTTTTCCCCACAGTCGTAAATCAATGAAAACTTTTTATTCGCTGATCAACCCAGCCGTCATGAATGCATAAGCCTTCAATCCTTCTCCCTTCTATGCAAACCTAATGAAGTTCAACCCATGGACGGATCTAAAAATGTAACAAGTGTGAGTAAAGGCACTGCACCTTACGTGAAGAATTGATCCGTACAGGTCAAATGCTACAAATCTCATCTAGTTCTTTCTCTCCAAACTTACATTTACCAAATTAAGTGTGAACCCATTGGGGTGAAATTATTTGGTTCATAAGAACCCCTGTATACACTCGAACCTTCAGTGCTAATTTGCCAGTGCTTAAGGAGCGATCGGCCGTGTTTCAAGGTGGGAGAGTAAAATCTAGAACATTCGGTAATTTGTATTCTGTCCTTTATTACTGTCTTTTATTACTTCATATTACCTTAGAGACTTTCTATTAAGTGACACTATTCACCTGGTATGTAAAAACGGATGAACAGAAATAAACGTATCGCTTGCCTTGATTAAACATACTTTTATGTGATATTTTTAACAGTCGTTGCCTTCGTTATCGTTATTTGACTATCTTTTGGGTTCTGTTTTGATAAGCTTTTCGCACTGTTTTTTTCGGTCCATCTTTTCATGGTTGTTTCCTATTTACGCTTATGACTGCAAGTTGACTTCCTAACTGATGACAGTGTAAGTTAAGCAAATTTTGACGATGTGCATTTCAGGTAAGAACGGACTCGGTTTCAGCTTGTCTAGCCGTGAGGATCCAGCGAATAATGGGGAGCGTATGGTTTGTGTAAAAAGCATTTTACCTGGGGGCGCAGCACTGATGGATGGACGCCTTAAACCCGGAGACCGGCTGGTACAGGTGAGTGTTAAACACATACGGCTGAAAGACATTCTGCGTCAGCCAGCAGCCCTCAGACAGGAGTATTTTACTTGACGTGCTTGTTTCCTCACACCGATTTTATTCTGGGTAAATTGCCTGTTGCTTTCACACGTGTTGACAAAAATGCTAGACTCTCATCCCCCTGACCAAGTAGCTCATCGGGACATCTGTGTTAATGGCATGTTTATTAACAGTCTACGCATAGGTAAAACACTTGACAGACTTTCCATGCGGTTGTTTCGTCATGAAACTTCCAGGTGCAATTGTCCCTTTTACTCTGGTCAGACTAACATGAATAGCTGATGAACTGCGTAACGACAAAGTTTTTATTAAGGCGTCTTTTTCTTATTATTGCTAGTTTGTATCCGCCACTAAGCCTGACCACAAGTGATGATATTATCAAAGCTTAGTCTTGTCTGCAATGCTTCTACCACCTCAAAAAATCTTTCAACTTAAGCGGCAAACATAGCTGTGATCTTCAGATGTACCAACATCATTTGGCGCAAAACGCGTATATGTAAAGTTATGTGTTTGGAACCTGAACGTTATGCATCCGGATACTAGTTTTTATCAATACTATGAGATCCGCGGCTATTAACGTTGACATCATATGCGCGTGTCGTGATCCTACACAGCTCCCTAGCGATACTGTCGCAAACTTTGGGTCTGGTAACATCACTGATCAGTCAGAAGCCAGGATAACGTTATTTGGGTATTGTATCTCAACACAAAGTTTGTCCGGTGACCCAACAGCTTGCCAACGAATAATTCTAAGTGATCTACGTCTGTCTGATTTTATTTGTATTGAAAAGCATCGAAGTTTCTTTAAGACGTTAAAGTACAAATATCTGAGTGATGAATAATTGCGTATTGCTGGTTCGTGAGAGTTGAGGTTAGTGTAGTTCCTGTTTCATGTTTTCCGATGTGCTTGCCAAAGATGATTTTGAGTAAAGTTGAACCACGAGCGACTGTGTGATCGGTTAAATCTTGTCTTTTTTCTGTCCTTTCACGACTGATGTGTCACCAGTCACCAAGTGTTCTTCAAAAAGCGGGAGTACACATAAAGCGGTAACAGTCCTCATAAAACTGGTAGGTTCACAAAAAAGGTGTCTATAAACCTTGATGACAAAATATACACACTGACTGCAGTACAATCTGTTATCATCTCACGCCTCGATTACCTTGCCAACTCTTCCCGTGTTATACTCTGTTTGCACAAAAGATGAGGTTAAGTATTCAAACTGTTTTTAAGACCACCAAAATCAAATTTAAAGTTGTGTTAGTTTAACAAACAAATTTATTCGACTGAAAAGGACGTTTGTCAAGGAAAAGAGCTAGTTGCATGCTTTATTTTGGGTTGCATGGCACCATTTTCTAAGACAATCATCGATCGTACAAAGAGAACCTATATGAATCATTTTGATTTTTTGACCACAAACGGAAGCCTGCAATTCGAATCTAAGGGGCTGAATGTGACGGACGGCAATCGATTGTCTGAAGCGTGATGAATGTAGGGACAGGAGTTTGAGGGACTTGCTGTGCTGAGTAGTTTGTCTGTAAAATCAAAAGACCATCCTTTGGCTAGGTTGCAACACTGGGTTTGAAACGTCAACAGACGGAGCTTGATGAATTCGACTTTTGATGACTGAGAAGATGAGAAGTGTTCGCGAGCAGTGATTGTTAGCTTCGAAGATTATGGATAAACAGATTGGGAATAACACGACCTTACGAACAAGTTGGATTTCGATTACAACACTCCTGAGGAAGGCAACCCGAGGTGGTTGAAACGTAGAGTATTACAACTTGCTCGTAAGATTGTGTTATTCCCAATCTGTTTATCAGTAACATGTTAAACACGACGCCGAAACTATTCAACTTCATTCGTACTAAATTTGGTGCGAATATATCTTGCATTCGAAGATTATTGTTTTATCCAAACGATTGAAACTTTTGAGTGTTTCTGGTTTTTTAAGGGAACCATCATCATGAAAGAGTTACTAATCAATGTATAGCGTCAGTGAAGGAGGTGACAGAAAATGTGTAGTTTTTTCACTTGTATGAAGGAAAATCTCACACGTGACCGAATGGTTCTTGGAATACAGTACGCTGTGGTGACGAACAGATTGCTGAAGAGGAAACGGTGAACGCCTGTCAAAAGTATTAACATTTGTAACAGCGAAACAGGGGCGCAACAAATGATCGAAGTTCCTGACACCGGAAACCGAGTGAGGCCCAATACGGTTAGCCAAACACGAGCGTGGCTCGCAATTTAACCGTGCTTATTTAGCGGTGGCAATCGTAAACGACAGGAAGAGAAAAGTCTGGCGTTTGTAAAATTCCTTATAAAGTGTTGATAGAAAAGGCATTTTGCCAAGCAATGTAAGTTACCCTCCAGCGGACCATCAATGCGGAGTTGAAGGTTCAGTTATCGTTGTTACGGCGTCAAAAGGGATTACGCCGAACTTCTTATTCAGGACAAACGACGACGATGTTGTTCACATCCTGGTGCATCTGTTAATGTTGTGTCAGCAATTTGACCCAAATCGACTGTGGTGGTTAATTGCGAATGCGGAATGGAACGAAAACGAGTGTCTTGGAAAACAAGTGTGGTGTTCAGCTATCCGACGAACGGGACTGCTTCAATGATTTCTCCTTTTGCACAAGGGGGTTTGACACCGGTCCTCGGTTTGCATGTCACTCAAACTATGGACTCCGTGGCTTTTCATCATGACAGTTTTTTCGTGTGTTAGGGGTGTCTCAGCTGTTCGATCAGTAATCCCCTGCTTTTGATTTCGTTTTGAGTCGCATGCCGGATACTGTTCGCCTTTTTATAACCAAGCGTACCGCACCAGTTGCACCACCGGCTAGGAGGGTTCTGCTAGTCATCTGAGCAAAACTTAAGAGTGAGTCGAATCGTTTGCTCGTGCCGGAATTAATAGCGCCACTAGACGGGCTTATTGACTGTCAGTCACATTGCAAAGGCGTTAAAAATTTTGGCCGCTGAGCGCTGTACTCCGCAGGGAACAGTAATGGCTGTCAATTTTGAAAGCTATTTTGCCCAAATTGGATTGAGCTCGTTTGTTTTATGAAAGTTGACTTGTCTTCATTTGGTGCTAGATAAAGAACCTAATTACCTAACTACGTTTAGCACTGTTTTTGGGCGTTTGCAGTGGTTGTGTTTATCTTTTGAGTTATAGGCGTGTTAGGATCGTCTTCTTTGGGCACTTGCCCAACTCGGAGGACTGAAGTGCATTGTGGTAGAGCATGGCTGCGATATTGAAACATTTCTACAGTGGTGTGTCGCGGGAAATACGATTGTCACGAGATAAGACGATTTCATGGTCACCTACCCATATCTGAGGGAACTAAGACCGATCCAGACAAAGTATAAGTGATTCAAAATATGTTGGCCTTCAAAGGTGCGAAGTCAATTCCATATCTAAGTGGTGTGATCACTGCTGTGAGTTGATTCCCCCCAAAGCTGACCGACATAGTGTGTCCAGTTCGGCAACTTACATACAAAGAAATCAACTGGACATTGCATAACATTCGTAAATCAGAACTCGACGAAATCAAGAGGTTAATTTTTATAACTCTCGTACCGACTTATTACAGTCCTGAACTTCCTCTAGTAATTCAACGTGACAGTAGTCAATCTGGCTTTGGAGCAGTGTTACTACGACAAGGTAGACCGACAGACTACAGAAGCTGAACGAAACTCTGCGCCAATTGAAAGGAACTGTTAGCAATGGTTTTTGTCCCGTAACGCCTCAACATATACACATTCGAGGGAAAGACTGGTACGCATAGACCACAAACCTCTGATAGCAGTATTAAATAAATCTGATTGCTTCCCCGCGACGTCTACAGAGGATGGTGGTCGAGCCACAAAAGTTTGCCTGCAAGATGGTCTACTAACCCGGAGATCAATTCAAATCGCCTATACTCCCCTCGCGTTTATGTATCCGGTGGTGCGACGGATGATTCCGAGTTCGGCGGTTTCGCTTCAATGGACTACAAGGTAGTGCCAATGGATAGAAGGGTGGAGCTACGGACGCGACGGAAAAGAACCATGTATTTAAAAAGCTGACTCGTGTGATAAAAGATGATTGGCCCCAGAATGGGAAGAATTCACCCGAAGAACTGGCAGTATTTTCGAGGACCGCGATCAAGAGAAGGGAATAATCTTCAAAGGTGAGAAACACAGTCATTTGGGAAGTTTTGCGGCAGAATTTCACTGAACAACTCCATGTGACACGCTGGAATGAACAGATGATTTCGCAAAGAAATTGAAATTCTCTGTTGACCAGATATGTCCAGGAGGATAAAAGATTACTTGACGAAAGGTGAAATTTGCAGAATACACGACTCAAAACAATGAACAGGAGTGATACTGCTGAGATAACTTCCGAAAAGACTGGCAACTAGTCATAACCGACATATTCACGTACGGCAACAAACAGTACCTGGTCATGGTGGACTGTTTCGTGGAATATTTTGAAACTGATTGGCTAAGCAGTACAACTAGAGGTGTAGTCGTCAACATACTGCGTACTCACTTTACTCGCTATGGCATACCGGAGGTGTTTTTGTCTGATAATGGTTCTCAGTTTGTGTATGCTGAATCCAAGGCGTTTGCAGATTAGAGTTTCAATATCGAGCAAGCAGACCACACTACAGTAAGTTAAATAGGATGGCCAAAGCGGCAGTCAAGGCTGCCAAAAAACGGCTGCAGGTTGCCCACGCTTCAGGGGAAGACCCAAATCCGGTGCTTTTGGAAAGAAGGAACATGTCGAACGAGGCCATTGAATACACTGCAACGCAGCGACTTTTTGGAATAAAATTGCCAGTGGCATCTGTACGGTTACGTTATGACATGTTAGACGGGCCAAATTTTCAGCAGAACCTACGACAACACAGAACGAAACAAAAAAGTGCTAAAATCGCGGAGGTCGGAAGCTTAGAAACCTTAAACCAGGAGACATGGTGTAGGTTCAGAATATCCCTGAGGCTCGACACAAAAGACGTTATGGTGATCAGAAATCGTGAGCATGGGACGTACGATGTTAACGTGAACAAGGTAGTAAGAACTGGGAATTGTGGGCACTTGAGAAAACGGATTCCGCTCGACAGAGAAACATGTGATACAGGTCATGGATGGCTATCAAGAACGAGAACTAGGCAAGTTTTTCAAAAAAGAACCTGTGAACTGAGATTGGAAAAAGTTCAGCTAGCCAAAGCCCATTTACAAGTCGAACAGTTTCTGATCGGCGGGACGCAATGAGAAGCAGCGATCAGCTGACACGCCGATTTTTCTGTAAGAGGTGGTGATCAAAAAAGTTGTTTGGCCATGCGTTTGATTCAAACAACCGAATTGTTCAGTGCAAGATCGTGGAATATATGAATACACTGGATAATCAGAACGTAACACGCTTGCTGCCCACTAACAGTCGATGACTTAAACACCGCTGGATCCTAGCAGAACAGCAGTATTTCTCTAATAAATTGGGATTATTCAGTTTTGCTCTGACCATTTTTCATATTTTCTCGACACGGCAGCCAGATATACGACATGAACCAAGACAGAAGCTTTGAGCTCAAGGCATTACGTTACACCTATCTGGTGGTAATCATGCCTTTTCACCCCTACTGTTCGTGCAAATCGACCGCATGCGTGGAGGAGCGCCGTCGTTTGTTGACGAGAAGAGTGAATTCTTCCGTCAAATTTGGTGCGTCCTCTCTCAGTGCCGGAAAGTCACCGCTGCCCGAATGGCTTGGTTCTGCATTGGATTGCACCACATACAGCGTCCAACCCAACTGCTTTCTTATAGACTCCATTTGCCAAGAAGACCCTTTGTCGCCTGGACCATATGTCCCTGTTACTTGAATAATGTCACAATACATACACAGAGGCCAAAAGCTGACAACACACACTGGGTTGGTCTAGAAAGAGATATCGCATCTCTCTGCAGACTACGCGTTCCCCTATTATCTTTCTGGTGTACCCGTTTCCGAAAATATTTGTTAAATCCTTACGAACTAGTCAATTAAGGGTTAATCTTTGCTAGACACGAGTCTCTTTCGTTCCTGGCATTAATTAAGGGTTATATAGCCTTTCTTTTCATCTTCGATGTCCTGGAGATATTTGGTTTCCAATAGCCCACCTCCAAATGACAAGTTATGGTGGATTATGATAATGGCTGACATTTCGACCGCGATTGAGTTGCTCTTCTGCATGACTTCCCTCAATCATGTGAACGGCACAGAATATGGTTCCCATCACAGATGTAGTGTGACTGGACATATACCTTGAAACGTGGATGCTGGGTCAGGTGATCAATGTATGTTGAATCCGTCTCAGTGATGAAACTGTTCGTGAAGCCTTCGAAAGGTAACTATCTCTCTACCTACTACTTACACCACCCAGTTCTTTTCTGAAACTTCGAATTCGACAATTAACAGTTTTCCGACCTTATATGTATGTATGGTCGACCAAATGCGCAGTATACAGTTTTCCACGACATCTATGTGCCTCGTGAAAGGCGATGTATTGTATACTTTTCTTGGGGGGAAAAGGGACCTAGTATGGATTCACAGGTGTACGCAAGAATTAATTGTGATCAACGTTAAATCACACATGAAACTGGCAACAGACTGGTTGACCTTGACTTATCATGTGGCTCACATCGCCGTCTAACAAAACCGATAACTATCACTCGCGTATCTACAAATCACAAACGATTTTGCCTTTTCTGAAACCCACAAGAATGACGGTTGCTTTTCCTGCTGATCAGGCGCACATCAAACATATAACCTGCCAGTGGTCTTTTTCGGTTGGCCGCGAGTGCCACTGGTCACCACTTGAAAGCATACACTTCTACCTATGTGGACAACTCAATATCCAGTAGGTCTCAAGAGGTTTTCTCCCTTATTTCCTTAGATAACTGCCTCAAAATCTGAGTGGTAATCTCTTTTTCACGTTCTTCGCCACTGTTTTTCATCTAGGTAGACGACTTTGATGTGGCCATTTTGGGCCAAACGCGCACGGTCACACTGTTGCGTGAGAAACCGACCAACAGTCTGGTCAAATTGATGGTTTGGCGACCTTCTCGGGTTGCGACTGATAGCGCAACCGGTAACCATAACCAAGCTGCTCTACTTGCACCTGATGCGGTCGCCATCCAGTCTCAAATCGTACAATCTTCATCATCTGATGCCAAAGTGAGTTGGCACTATGTTTGCCGTAGGGTTGGTTATACTTTCAAGAATACGACCTGCGAGCCCAATTCACTAGTGCTGTTTTGAGAGTGCACGTAACTTTTATGTTGACGTTTGTCCTTATTGTATCATCAGGTTAACGACCTGGAGCTTTATCGAAAGCATCTAATCGATCCTTCATGTCATGATATTTTCGAGCTGCACATCCAACTGCCAAAAATCGCTCCTGACTTTGCAGTTCCGTTAGTCTCCTCTGGCGCCGAAGTACCACCTGTTTCCTCTTCCACGTGTCCCGTCACATTGGGTGTGAGCGTGTCCGTTCGCCCGATGTTGCCACGCGCGAAATCGCAGACCACCACAGTTCCACACGAGTATTTAGACAATGCGGTTTTTGTGCGCACGCTCATCGAGGGTGGACCAGCGCATCGCGTAAGTCTGCCAGATGCCGGCTTTATCGTTTGTTTGTTGCACAGCTGAGGTCGAATATCACCTCTGGTTGCTACGTCGTCGTTTGTAGTTGATGCATGAACCTTAAGCGGTATTGCGTTAGTACGCTGTCAGCAAGTTCACTTGACTCATGTCTTATTTGTTCCAATCGTGATGCACTGTTATTGACGGAAAATGTCCTCACTGCCAAATTAACCTTTTTTCTAAAATAATTGTCTCATTTAGGACGGAAGGCTTCAGGTCGGTGATCGCCTACTCAGCATTGATGATGAACCTCTTTCCGCCATCTCCAGCTTGGACGCCTTGGGCCGGTTAAAGTCGGTAATTGCAAGGGATTTGTCTGAAAAACGATCTCATGTGCGCTTGTTAATCTCGCGATCGCGTCTGCGTGTGGAGGCGGATACATCGCAGTCAACGGGTTCGCATGCTGCTCACATCAAATCAAGAGCCAACTCCTCTGCTCACTCAAACACAACCGCCAAACCCGTTCCACTGAGCGTACGTCTTGACCGTGTGTAGATTAATGAATGATTAGATATTTGTTCTTTGGCATGGCGGTTTTCGAATCGTTCGCTAACGATTCAAGTTCACACCGAGTTACGCGTAATCTGTTGATCCAGTAAATGCCTCTCAATATTCAATGACAGAGTTAATCTATCCTCAAAACGGTTAACGAGAAGGCGCTCGTAATGACTGGATTTAATATGGTACTAATTGAACCGATGTACGGAAAAATTGAGTCTCTCACCTCGAATGTGAAAATCCTCAGAAATCAAACAAACACCAGGCCCCGATCAACAATGGTTTGAGCTCACTCAAACAAATGATCATTGGCTGGGTCAGAGCAAGACGACTGTTCGTCCATCGAGAAACGACGGGATCGTAAGTTACTCAAGAAAAAATACGGAAGAAAATGTGTCTAATTTCGGCATTTAAAAGTTTACAGAACTCGGACTAAATGGGGGTAAGGGAAACGGTCAAGGTAGACGGTGTAAGAACAAAGATGAGTAATGTAGTCTATTTGAGGAAGAGAGCAAAGCGTAGGGCCACCTTTCAATATCAATCAAAGCCCAGCAATCTCAAAATAACGCAACAGATCGTGACAAAATCAACAGCGGCCACCAGCTTTCTGTCCACACAGATCCAGCATGCACAATATACAACTTCCTTGGGAAAAATCCTTAAAAACAGAACGGCCGTGTTATCTAGGAGTGCGAACTAATGCGCGCTGTGCTATTGACGTCTTGGCCTCACTGACCGAAGTGGGCGTTGTGATATCCACATGTCAACGTGCCCGTGCCGTACGGACACACCCGGCATTTCGCACATTCGCTCGACAGGCAAATAGCCTGTCTCGCTCGTCAAAATAATGTAGACAACCGATTGGATGTTGATCCCTCAAGGCAGTCAGACTGCTCGAGTCAGCGTTTGCTCAAGCGTAAGGTCGGTGTCGATTGGTTTCATATGATGCTGGGCTTTGTGAACAGCTGGTTGAGTCGACCAGAAGAACCGATCGATGTGAGAAAGCCTGAGTGTGTGCAAATCGCCGCTCCAATGTACCTCGAAAAAATGGGCTAGCAACGAGGTAAGGCGCGGATTGAGGCAGGCGGTGCTACTGGATACGCAATACTAATTGATACAGGCATGTCCGTTAGCCGATCGGTTAGGTACTTCATTCCAAGCTTGTAAGCAGACAGACCATACCTTTAATGGTATATAGAAACGTTCTGGAAACACTAGAAAACTGGACGCTTCCGAAAGCAAACTGTTCAACTCGTGGCGACAACCTTGTCCCACAGTCCTCCACAGACAATACGAAGGTGTACCTTTTCATCCCTTCATTTCTTTAGCACTTCATAAGTTAATATGAAAACACAACGGGGGAGTTTTAAAAAGTTAACCCGTGTATCACTTTCAAATCACATTCAGCCCGTGTTTCAGTGAGTTCAATTTCATGGAGTTCACGTATGTCCGTCCCGCATGAAGATTTCATATTCTCAGTGTTAACGTTGGCTGGGAATTTTGGTGTGCTGAAGTTCGTTGCGGTTCCGTGTGCTTCTCTTCTGGCAGATATCTTCCGCAAGTTTATTTCTTCTCACATAATCTCCTCTGTTTTTATAACCATCCCGGATTTGCTAAGTGTTCGCTTGTCTCAGTGACCATTTTTCCACATTCTCATTCATTGCTTCGACATTGTTTATTGGTTACGAGCTCATTTTCCACCTCTGATAATTTTCAATTTAACTGGCGGCCGATTTTTCATTAACCTTGCTGTTACCGACAGTCGGCCCAAAACCAAGGAGAAATCTATCCGGTTTGTGCCGTACCGCTGTCTAAATAAGTAAGCAATCTGACTGCTTTGAAGATTCAACGCCCAGTCGGTTCCCTGCAGCACGTTACCGATCCTTTCGCATACGGAGCGAATGAATAGGTTGTCAGGTGTTCGCATGGCACAGCCACATCGACGTGTGGATCTCATATTACCCACTTGGTTCAGTGGGCCTAAGTTGTCCATTCAATACAATATGTGTCTGTTCGCGCCGATGGTTGGTACGGCCGTTTTTTCGATAGGTATTTTTGCTCCGGTTATTCGGGGCTAAATTGCGTCAGCTTGCCTGCTCGGACCTGCCATAATGAGGCACATGGCTGTCCACGCTTTGACTCTGTACTTGCTAGTTTCCTAGCTTTGACTGCTTAAGTGAATTCTGTGAATACCGGCTTTCATTCAGGTGTCGAATTTTTGAAACGAGTCCGCCTCGTCTGTTTTTTTTCTTTCGCACTGGATACCATACCTCTAGCGACGTACACAGTTGAACAAAAAATGAACAGTCACTTTAATATAGATGCCCCATGAATAGAGCGATTATTTTTGCAAGACAGCATGAAACCCCGTGCAGGGTTATGTTCGTCACATGAAACATTTAGTTTGACGTATTCAGTCTTTCTGGATGAAAAATGCCACTTGTGAATTTTCTCACAATAACCTACAATGTGATCGCTGAAATCCAACTTGCTCCGTCTTGTTTGCCGGATAGCGTCTCACTTATGGGCCGATTGCTCATCACTACATTATGGGAACTCCCATGCTCTTGATGGATCGCTGATTCTGAAAGACTCCACAAGCGTGATCTTCACCCTGACTTCCCGTGAAGAAATCGCGTTTCATATGTCTACGTTCTACTTTTTAATCTACCACCAACTGTTCGTCTTTAGTGATCAGCAGGCGGAGCTCTTTGCTATCATCATCATCATCGTTGTCGTAGACAACAGTACATCAATGGTTCTCACTGATGCTTAACTGCCACACAATCATGAAGCGAAAATCAAAATCTGTACAAGAAAAGAGAAGGAAAAAGAAGAGGAGGAGAAAGGACCTTGCTACTAAAAATAACTACGTCTATATTCATTCATTCAGCATCAACTTGCCTACATCTTTCAGGCAAACAACCGAGCTATATGAAAGTAAGGCGTCATCAGCAAGACAGGTTCCTTACGACTCTCATTGTCTCGCGGCATTAATCATTTTCAATTCACAGACAACTTGGCCTAGGAACGACAGCATTCACATCACTGAGGTCGAATAGCTGTCATTCTACCTAACGTCTCCAGAAGCCGACCGTGTGCGTCACGAGGTCCTCAGCCCAGGAGACGAACCCGACCTACAACAGCTAACCCTCCGGTGAACTACTATATTGCTATACGCCAAGTTATCATCTTCCAATCTCAGGCCTCACGTTAGATGGCCACAACGCTTGCAAAGTGTGCTGGGTGTGGCATACGACTAGCTGGCATCCTCAGTACGTGTTCTAGCCATCTGTCTGTGCACATGTGAGGATTAAACAAAAGAACCCGCTGCGCAATTACTACTAAATACCCATTACCTAATCTCTTCGTTGATACCACCCGACGCAAGCGATCGAACGTGGACATTGGTGATCAGATAACTGAAGACGGTTCACGTCTTCGACCCCGAGCGGCCATGTTCCACCGTCGTATATTAATACAGCCCTCACTATCGTCTTATATATGTGCCCCTTAAACGTCAGACAGATGCCTCTCAGTCGCCAGATTATCTAACTAGGCTTAAAAATACGTGCTTCGACTTCATTCCCTACACCCCTGCCATCACCGGTGATGCAGCTTTCCATTTGCACCATTAAATCTACGTAAGCACAACATTCTTGGGGAATCGCCCCAATTTGAGGCTGTAAAGCGCTTCCCGAAGTATTTATCAGAGTGCGAAATAGCGTCTAGCATTGTTTGTCCTGCTTGAAAGTTTTGTTCAGTCGGGTAAAATGACTAACATTTAACAAAAGTCATCTAATTGCTTGTTACCGGGTTGTAAATTACATCAAGAGCAAATTACCTCATTCATACTGAATAGGTGGGCTTTTTATCCAGTGCACGTATGACTGTGTAACGTTATGCAAACACGGTTCGCACCAATTTCCATTGAGACTGTCAGCCGAGACTACCTTGTCTGTCCAATTTTTTGTCCTATCATATATTGCCAGATCGTGCCGAGCTGGTGCAGGTAATGACTAAGCATTTTCTGCAATTCGCGTTTCAGGAGTACGGTTCCGAGCCACCACCAGTTCCAGTGAAAACCTCCATGACTGTTGCCGCTGAAGTCCACGCGACGGGTGGAGCCTGTGCGTCCTCACAGTCAACTCTTTTCGAACCGTCACGTTCCCTGTCTACTACCACTCGGATGTCCAGTAAAATGTCTAGTGGCTCTGGACACAATCGTGCACACTCATTACACACCACCTCTTCTACTGCCGCTGCATCGTTACCTACGCAGAAGCAATCCTCGACGAATAGCGTAAGTGACCGACCGATTGACTTTTCCAGCGATTGATTGGACGGTCAACGTGGAAACTTTGTTTCGTGGGCCCCGTTTGCGTAAAATTCTGGTTTGAGCTTTGGTAGTTGAGTCATTAATGTGAAGAATGTTGGCCTGCTTACGCACGACCATTGGTTCTTAGCATGACTTGCAAATGACTAGATTGTCAAACTAACTACAAATACTACTACTATCCCCATTCTGTCGGTGAATCTAGAGAGGCTAAGTAGTGCTTTCATGTCTTCAGTGCATCTAGCTGGCCGTAATATTTGCTCCTGTGGCAACTGTTCCAAAACTACTATTTGTTTTGTACACGTTTTATGCTGTTACTGGTAAAGTATGCTTATAGAATGGCAGCAAAAAGAAATCTAACGTCAGCCGCTCGTCAAAATAATCAAACTGTCTTGGCTGTCACGACCTACGTAAAGGGGCTGTATGATATGGTCTTTTACGCACACAACGCTGATTGTTGTGCGATCGATTGAGATTCGTTTCTCACGAACAGTCTGGTTTTGGCGTTACGCAATAACACATCCCAGGCGCCAGTCCTATCGATACTATTAACTGTTGCTGCCGTACTCTTTGACTTCGGATATATCGGTCTGTTATTTGTCTGGCTGCTCTGCATAAAGGATTGTATCAATTCAGACGACTGTGCTCGTTACGTGGAATCCAAAGCTCGCTGTGCACACTATGCTGCCTAGTACTGTCCAATTTTCACTTACATCTCAGGCGTAGGCATCTCAATGTTGAATGTTTGAATATAAACGTAGCCAATTTTAGTGATTGAATTCCTCGTTCCCTTCTTTTTTCTCCTCTCTTCTTACACAGGGTCTGCTTTTCTTCTCTTCATTGTTGTGTGGCAGTTAATCATCAGTGTGAACCACTGACGTATTGCTGTCTGTGATGATGATGACTGTCTGACTGCTGGGCGTGTTTTGGACATTTCGAGGCCCACCATGATGTTGTAGCTGTCAAATCAGCCGCTGTAGTTCGATAGAGTGCTACTTTATACCGGTGGTGGACATTGTCACTGAAGTAGGATATCGCATAGGACAGCATCTTCAGCTTCTCTTACAACTGCACATAATTGACGGCATGACACAGATCCCTTAAACCGTGTGGGTTGTTGATACCTCAGCTCTCCGGCTTCTTTAAGACACAAATCTAGCATGCCACTTAAACCTATCCTGGCGGTGACGAATCTCCATACCATAGATTGGCGCGGTGGTTAGTTGCCATCTTAACTCCATTGAAACAGAAGTTTCAGGCATATTCTATCAAAGATTCTTTCGAATTGATCAGTTACTTGGACAAAATCAGTCTTATTAATGAGTCGTGTTCCTGAGACATTCATTTACTGTTCACGAATGTCTCATTACTCGAGACAATAGATTATATTTGTAAGCTCGTTGAAACGAGCCGCGTTGCTGTACCTCTGCTTAGTGATATTCTGACAGAAGTCTTATTATTATGCACTGGAAACGTCAGCATCCGTTTTCCTGGTGTGTTTGTGTGTGGTTGTGTATATCTGTACGAATGTCTTTTTGTTGGCTCTCTCTGCATTTATGCTTGTCGGTTATATCGGTTTAATGCGTCAGTGCGTTTAAATGTCACACACCAATATTTTACATTCAGTTTCCTTTCTTTACGCTTGTGAACCTTTTCTTTACATCTGTAGGCCACACTGCCTTTCATTCTCCGGTCATCACAGACTAAAACAGACAATCATTCCATCCTTCTCCCTATGGTATACACAAACGTGTTGACCTATGTGGCGCTGACACACACTTGCATAAAGAGCCTCGTTTATTGTTTATTCTGAAGAACACTTTACGCAGCTTCATTCGTAGAAAGGGCAAGCAGTGACAAGAAAATTTAAGCAACGAAAATCCGTATTTAAAAAAACAGATTCAGAGCAAGCTGTCTGCCACATATGGGACGCTACATGTTTAGCAACACTGAACAAACGACAAGCCCTTGAACCGGAGTAGGAGGCGTTAATAATTCAGTCGGCAAATGAGAATTACTTATATGATATGTTAACAAAAAGAAAGGGCCAAAATAATAAAGTGTCTCTCAAAACCAAATACTCGTCAAGGCACAAGAGCGCTATCACAGTCAAGGCTCACGCATCGGGATAGAGAGATTTCTTTCATAATGAAACGACCGTCAGTGGGTAGAAGTGACCAAAGCCGGGTCCCTCGCACAAGTTTGTCGCAGGTTTTTAGGGAACCTACAACAGTCAGTAGGCATGAATCAGTGACTACATAGGAAGGCAGTCCCGAACGAAGAATCACCTAGCAAGAAGACGAGAAGTGATGATCACAGGTGATTGAAAAATAGGGTTCACATCACAACCCATAGTATGGAGGGCCTACTGAATGGCGGCAATGAGCTCTGAATTCAGCAACCAATGTTTGGGGAGTGGAGAGCGAGAAAATTCCTGAAGCCCACGGCCATCTTGCGTAAGAACTTTCATGCCCCTCATTATAGGACCAAACGAATCACCTTTGACCACACTCCTCAGAACTGGACTTTGACTGGACAGCAGTCGTTCCACTCGTAATTTGCGCGAGATGGGAATATTGGTGGACAATCTCGGAATGCCCATACCGCCCAAGCGAATTGGTGTGTGGAGTTAGCTGGTTGGTGTATCTTTCAGAAGGCAGAGCCACTGCCGAACTAACTGGTGGATGGTACAATCCATAGCTTTGAACTTGTTTTAGTGGATTTGGCTCACAACTAACGAGTGATTTATCTTGGGTATCAGATGCCATCTCAAAAAGTAAAGACTTTGATGCGGCTTTATGGGCGCTGTGGTTGTTACACCTAGCATCACATGAAGCTGCAATCGGTGATTCCCATTTGAGCGATATACCTGGGTAGGTCACCGTGTCCGAAGCGCTTAGTAAGTGGGCAATGTCCGGGCCGAATTTAATAGACTCGTTAGTGATAAAAGTTACGCTGTGCGTATGGTGGCCATAGATGACCATGAATTTAGTCTTCCGCGTGTTGTTTTTAATTCCAGATAGCTCCAGAGCACTAGTGGTAGCTACGAGCTTCTCGCAGAAACATGTCGGATTCTGAGCCAAGAGGATCAAATCGTAGGCGTAGTCGAAACCACCGACCAGTGTATCGTGGAACTGGTAACAAAGCTGTAGTCGAGATGGAGCCAAATCATCTATTGCCATGATGAATAGCAATGACAACAGTGGTTCACCCTGACGAACACTACGCTGGGACCGGAGCACGGATCCTGCAAGAGTGGCGGAGACATTTCAACAACTATCAGCAGCTTGTGTTAAACATGGGGTAGCACCGAAATCTTGGGCCGATCTGATAACCTAGTCTTATGAAATGGAATCGAACGCTTTGGATACGTCAGTGAAGGTAGTACACAGGCTGGAAGACATGATACAGAGTTCCAGAGTGGTGCATGGAATAGTGGGGGCACTTCGAGGCAACCATCAAGGTGTAGAAAAGCAAATTGAAGAGCGGGCAGTTGAAAACTCATATTCCAACGATCAGCCAATATCTCGTGAAAGCAGCGTACCTACGCTGAAGATATGGCGATAGGTTTCAGTTAGCTGGCAGAAAAAGGGAAGTTCACTTTCAAAACAAGCGTGTTGCGCGAATGGCACAGATGAATTGGCAAATCTTCATTTAACAAGAAGAGGTTGAAATATTCCGCAAAGACATCAGTTTCCATACACCTCAAGTGCTTGGGCAACAGTTTTCCAAGCCAAGATAGGTATTTTCCATGTTCTTCAGAGTACGGGAAACTTCCTGTTCAGTGATCGGGTCGACCAAGGATCAGTCCGGAAGCAGAATCGTATATGCTGGTGACTCATCAGTATGCGGAATGGCCGACAGTACCTCGGACCGGTGCTCATCGGACTTATTCGGGAGGCCACAGCTCGTCTTGTAATTAGCTCTGGAGTTTCCAGAGGAGACTTTAAAAGCAGCTTTTTTATTTAGCTAGCGGTAAAAGGTTTGAATTGCAATGTAGTTAACCTTCCGTATTTGCTTCCTGGTCGTGTAAGTTCCCGCAGGGACACGAGCACGTCGTCCAGGGACCAGTCGCCGGGTGTACGGAAAACCTTAAAAGACGTGCAGGTTTAACACTGATTCTGCCTTTACCACAGTGAAAATGTCTGCATAACGACCACAGGCAACTGCTAGCAATTCACCGCTAAATAAGAAATCCTCGCCATGGGACTCAAGTTGGGTTATTGCTGTTTGGGCCATACAGGAAAACCACTTTGAGTGCTCTGCAGATTGAGACCCACTGTCCGACGTCGTGTTTGTCTGTGAAGCGGTGTTTGAGTTGGCAATGGGAGCAGTATTTTTCTGCCGACTCACAGTATATGAACGCGTCCCGGTACTCTCCAGAGTATGACCAAGAAAATGTGACAGGAGCCGGTGATGAGGTTCGCGTCAAGTGCAGCGCGACGGAGCCCGCTCATCGACAAGTCAGTCAAGATAAGCCGATTCTTGCAGAGACCACTTTGATCCGGTGGCTTTCGTGCATCTGAACTTTTCGCGGATGAGTTCGACAGGGTGTGCATGCCTACTGTGTTGACTGAGATTGGAGGATGCTGAGCATTTACTTCCTGCTCTGCACCATGTGTGCGTCGATGCATCCAAACTTCGACAACAAACCACCGTTGGGCTTATATGTCTCGTCACATTCTGAACAGATCTACCCCGTTCACCTATGCTGTGTACCGGTAGATACCGACGCGAAGGCGATGGTGGTGTTTTCATTTTTTTGATCGAAATAACCAATAAGTGACTTGTATACCGTTGCCGTGCTTACAGTGAATTGCGTGGAATGGCATGGAAATAGCACTCACGTATTTGCAACTGAATGTGATGTCACTCCTACCGCCTTCCGTTTGCCCAATCGTATGAGATGAATTTATCTGGAACGAATGTTATTGACATTTTTGATATGCTATATATCATACAAATCGTGGTTCACTTTCTCATAGCCCAACTCAACAATTTGTGGTGGACCTTAGCTCGCACCATACTTGGTGGACACGTTTGCTCAACTGAACTCATCATTTCAAAAATCTGGTTTGAGGAAGACGATAAAATCCAGGGAAATACATATGTTTTGGCCAGAAAACTTGTGGTTTTGACGAAGCGTATGAGGAAGGGTAGTTCTAATAAGCTTTCGTTTGCTTGGTAACATCTTTTTCAAGGGACGATAATGTGACAGTCACACTTAGATTCGCACCGTAATTGCATCAGTTTAGTAGCCGTACGGAGCAATAGCTTTCTGAGGGCCGTTGGTATAGTTAAGATATCACCTTTACTACAATTGACAGTCGTAACAGTGCATGTTATTAGGCCGTTTTCTATCACGTTTAACTCACTTTTATTCTAAGGCTTACAGGAGTGCAATCGTCACAGGTCGACAGCGTCTAGTCTACTTAATTCTTTCAGGTAACTCCATCATCGAACTAGTAACAGCTGGAATTGACGATGGTTTTTTGTTCATGAGAGTCAATCAACTTTAGTTGCTCATACTCTCATGGCGCATTAGGATTATGCGTCCTGTACTTATCACGTTTAGCAATCTTTACCAGACCCATCAGTTCACTGGTCCGTAACAGTTAGTTGATGACCTGGCATAGGAAAACAAAACGTGCCACTAGAAACTAGTGACCATCAGAATATAGTCATCGTTATCCTGGAGACTGCAAGAAGTATTGCGTGCTAGAACGTTATCATTTTCTAACAAAGCCACCCTGAGTGCTCAGTGCAGTTACACGGATGGCGCTCTATTCTCACACATCATTCGGCTGTTCGGCTCTGCTCGCATGTTACTTGCATTCCGCGAACACATTAACCCTGATAGTTTGAGGCCGAATTCACACAGGTTTCCTTCATCAAGTCATCCGTCCTCTTTTTTCTGTTGTTCACTTTGTTCTGTTTTAAATGTACATTTTACTGTATTATTTAGTGGCAGTAAGTCATCCGTAGGAACCGTTTTACGATTGTTGTAAGTAGTGGTACTGTTGGTGTTTAACGTGTCAGTTGGATTTTTCCGTCACTACGCATGTGTTGATTGCGACCGCCACAGTAAACTGTTGGCCCGATCACGTGACCACTGGTTAAGACACATCTGACGATGCGGACACACATTGTCTGTGTTTCAGCAACAGCGCCGATTTCTACATCGTTTAGGGTGACTGTACCTTCATCGTGAAGTTCAAGCATACTTCACTTCTGTTTATGTTACTTTCTGTCCAGCTAATATCAAATGACATGGAGTATGAATTAACAACGAATATCCATAAACGAGTTAAGGCGCAATTAATGACACGCGTGTGATAATTTTCAACAGTCTTGGTTGACCCATAGTTCAGATCTCGGTCTCGAACTCTAATAAGATTGCGACTCGAGTATAGGACTGGTTGAAAATCAATAGGACTGTGAAGGTTTTCATCAGTTATGAATGATCTTCCGTTTGTATGGAACAAGTAGATCGTGTTTATTCCTTTAGTGAATAGACAGTGGAGTTCATTTTTGATTTAATGTTTGCTTATCTGGTATTGTAGTTTTCGCCCTAATGGATCGTGGGGTGCATGCGTAACGACAGGCTATCTTCACAAATCTTTTGAACCTCATGTGTAACTTAATCTGTCGGTCTCCTCAACTGCATGAGCCCCAGTCCATTTGTTTTGCTTGGTATATCTTAAGAATGTAGAGATTTCCTCTTTATTTGCTAAAATTGTACCATTCTTGATTTTTATCCCTCATGCTCTCGTATGTCGTTTATGTGTCACGATCACCTTAGTGGCTTTGTAATGTTTATTAGAGTAGAATATAGGTTCGTTCATCAAAAGTAAATCAAGTGTTCAACTAAATATTAGTCTGCAATGCGGAATTCTCATCAGTACTCGTTAAACTTACAACTCCTCAAACACTAACAAGTCCCACTCCTTTAAAATCTTATGCACAGGGTAACTAGCACATTTCTGTGCTATTCATCTTATACTGTATCAGTGCGTCTGCGTACCGTGTGGAAACCTCAAAGGCAGGTCTGTCATCATTTGGCGTTGTTGGTCCACCGACGTGTTTCCTGACACGCATGCTTTCCGTTTCAAGATACTTTGAAATCAGTCTGGAAATGTTCTATAAGGCAAAAGGAATTCATTTGTGTGCTTGTTACTAACTAGGTTGGCCACCTTGATAAACAGTAAGAAGATTATGTGTTTACTCGTTCGTCGTCAAACAAAACGGGACATGGTGTTAATTTTTGTTGTCTGTATTTCCGTCGATCTTGATTGATTGCAACTCTCAACCACTTGGAGCTACACCTCCCTACGGCCCATGGGGTGGGATCAGTTTAATCATCAATCCACTTAACATGCGTTGCGTCGTATTTCGCCCTGTTCGCCTGTCGCATAAACTCATTAGCGAGCGTTGTGACAGTTGTCAGCCGTCTGATAAAAAACTTCGATCCACCGAACAAAACCGAGACGTTCGGTGACACAATTGCCATACAATCACCAACCATTTCGCGTATGCCCCAGACAGTTGTGTATTCGTGGGTTTATGTGGGGGCAGTGGCAAGAACAGAAAACAGAAATCCCGGGCATATGGTTTCTGTTTGGCAGTGCGTCGTCAGCACGGAGTACTGACTTGTTGCCACGGGTGGTGTTTATAATGTCTGCCGTGTCACTTTAGTGTGTGCATTTATCCCTCCCGAGCAAGGTCCACTTATGTGAGTTAGCTCAGATGGTCTCGTTTAGAAGCTTTCCAAAACTGTTAGGTTTAGTAGTCTTCGGTCAAAAACCCAAGAGGCACTAACAAGTAGATTACGTTTAGGCTATATTTGTACTGTTCAGTCGTTATACATTATTTAATCTTTTGGTTTCTGTCAACTTCTATCGAAGCTGTGTCACAATAGGTAGCCGCTTTAGAAAGGGGCTGGGCTAGAAGACTATGGGAATACGAGAGCTGTGAGTAAGGTTTAATTCATTTTAAGGAACCCCCCATTACCTCCTACTGTACTCATCCTTACGGTATGGCACAGTATGTCCTAACCTATGGACTACCTCACGATTATCACTACCATCAGTCCTCTGTTTGCCACAGTATTTTACTAAACGTTCTGGGCACTCACTCACTATCAGTGTCATATTGAACATCTATGGTTCTTTTGTAGTACAACCCAGCGAGATAATAACGTGCGCTCTGGTGAACAGTATTCTTATTGCACCACGCTAGTGTTTCACAGTTGTAATATTAGTATAACGAATATGTTGACTAGGCAGTGTTAGCTCACTTTATCTGCAATCTGTTGGTCAATCCATCTTTGTGATTGGCACAATGTGGTCTTTCATCGGCTTCAGCTTCGCAGGTTACTGTAGGGTTAAAATAGACACCATTGATATGTGAGGCGAATGTTTCAATGGGCTACTGTTTTGTTTCTAGAAAACACCAACGTCATTTGTATTGTGCGTTGCAGCGATACAATCGTGAAATGACGTCTTCTATTTTGCTGATGAGAATATCAGCTTGTGGTGGCGGATCATGTGATCTGTCCATCGTCACACCATCAACTCGTGCATATATGTCTAAGAACTGAAACGGACGTTCTAAGGACCTTGTAAAACTATGGTTTTCAGATAGTTTTGTATACAGATGCCCCTTGCCTATACAACCACAGTATGCCAGCGTAACCCACAGTTCATAAAGTGTGCTGAGGTCACAGTAACTTATGGCTTCGAACACATGTTGTATGTTAGGAAACAGTCATTTCCGATTTTTAGATCACGGTGGACCTAGTTTGTAGTGGACATATATCAGATTATAACAGTTTATGTTTAATTCCTTATTCATGTTCCTTGTCGCTGGTTCTTTAGCACCGACAAGCCGATGTGAAATCTGGCACTGTTTTCCTTCCAAGCCTTTTTGCTTAAACCTTCATTGTTGTGCTTGGTTAGTTATTTAGTAGTTTCATCCGGTTGCAGCTTACCGTGCATTTCTTTTACGAACAGTCTGTTCCCACCATGCATTCTATCAACGTTTGTTTTGTGTTCTGAACACTGCTGATCGACAGGCCTGAAATGTGTAGTATTACAAATTTGAATAGGCTTTTTGAGCCTATCTCCCGTGGCCTTAGATAACGAGCCAGCCTGTTGACGAGAACGGTTCGTAGATCAAGTTTTCTGACCATTGATTCCGAGTTGTGATTAACCATCGATCAATTCCCGTACTTCCCATCTCTTCTCACATAGCAACGCTCCAGTCGGTCCTCCAGGCGTGACGGTCATCATAAACCTAAGAAGCAGGTAGGTGTTAATTTTGTACCCTGAAATTGAAGTTTTCGGGACGTTCATCTCTTAACTTTGTATGTGAGCGTTCGTTTAACCTCAAGTTGTTTGATCTGCTCGCATTATATTAGGGTTTAGACCGTTGGAAGAGATTGATGTATGAGGTAAATGGTTGTTACGAAATGCCCTCCGTTCTTTTTCTACTACGAAAGCTACGGTATTTTCCGAAACCGAGTCTTCCAAATTTAACTGTGATCTCATCACGTTCATTGAAAGTTTTTTGTCAGCCTGCTTGCTGCGAATTCTAAATGCCCAGTTGATGCATCTGCAGTGTTTCCTCTCACTCAGGTGTTTTATGTGACTGCTTAAGACTTTGCCCCTACCGTTTAACGTCCTTGTGGGTTCATTAACGCCTTACATAACCGTTTATCATTCTCGTGTGCATCTGAATAGATGATGGTGTCTCGAAACGCACCTGTCAGGATACGGCGAGGCAGAAACAAGTATCACTAGCTTGTCCCTGACGTTTTTATCTGATATTGTAAGGTATGCAATTAAACCGTGTTTTTTCAGAAGGTCCTGACAACTGAAGGTATTTTTAATTGAACACCATTCGTGACTGATCAGTGGTCAGACAATGTTGAATGGTCAAGTCAAGCTCTTAGTTGATCAGAGAATTCTTACGTGGTAGGAAACACTACATATGTGATAAATGATCACTTGGCGTACAGAACATGCAGACTGACCAGCGCTATCAGTTACTCAAATCCATTATCCACAGAGAATATCGTAGTAGTATATGCATTTCATGGATAGTCAGATTACCTAAGCGACGTTGCGTAACAAAGTTATCCATCACTCTGTTTGATGACTACCTGTCTTATTGGGACACACATGATCATGCACTTTGTGAAGTAGAACGCTTATGAATGGCGTAATATCATCCTCTCGCTTAAACAGCTATTTGTTTGTATGTAATCTTTTATACTGCTCCATCCCTTAAGTCAAGATCAGTTTTATACGTAAACCCTTCAATCCTACTATCCAACCTCGTTGTGTTCGAATTTTGTGGGTTTACCTAAATCTCATTGTAGGGATAGGCATACGGTACACTGTGCCGCAGATGTCGGAAAATAGAGCAGTTAAAACTAAAGGCATGTCCCATATAATGGACATTGCCCAAATCCAGTCGAGATCTATGCTTCCCCACACACGCGTGTGTGCGTACATTCTTGCTGTCGTTTGTTACCATGATTGCTGATGACCATCGAAGGACAGTATGCGGTTCCTGGGTTTACCTGTTGTGTGCTGTAATTATTTAAGATCAGGACCCGGCCTGTGTCGATTGACACGTTATGAACTATGGTTTACACGTGCTTACACGCACACTTACATATTTGTGTCAAATTGGTCTGTGCTCCTAATGTGTGTATGTGTGAACAATGTGACCCTACGAAACATCCAACAGCAACACAGGTGGTGTAGTATGAGTCTATATTTGAATGAAAACGGGATTTGCAGAGTGATATTAGTTCTGTTGCGCTCAAAATTTTCTTTCATCTTGTCCATCTTTCATTGCAACAGTTGGGCTGAGAAATATGTACACAAGGCTTTTAGGGATTGTTTCGTGTTGTTAAGAAAATCACCTTCAGTAAAAACTTCCTGAAAGTTATGGTGTAGATCAGAGTGAAGTTAATGGATATTTTCTCACATGCTTCGAAATGATTTGCAATGTCATTCATCAACTGTTAAAGTGAACATAGGTCTACTTGAAGATGCCAATCAAGCCATGGCATTTCTCTCAGAAGTTCGTGAAACACAATCGGGGAGCAGTAGAGCCACTGCTATGGCAGATGAAGGTGATTTGCGAAACAATCAAATGACGTCCCGAGAAATATAGGCGTCGAGCTCCAAATAAATTATCAATTGCCTGCTGTTAACGACTGAATTCAGCTGACTATAACACTTCAGGACCTTCTGCATATTTCAAAATTGGTTGGAAAGGGATAGTTAAACGGACTCGGGTGAGTAAACTATGGATGACTCTGTCGGTGTCACGCAGATTGGAAGCTTTTGAGCTTGACTTTAACTGATTAGTTTCAAGCTACTCCACTCTTTTCGTTTGTCTCTGTAAATGTGGAGTTTGATTGTTGCAATAAACTTGAGAGGGCAGAGCACTCCGTCAACATACTTGTATGCAAAGATTTTAGAACTTACTGTAAGATCGTCCACCACAGAATCATAGAAATTAGGTGCAACCGAATCAGAACTCTGGAGCTAACTGAAAGGCTAAACGAACTACCATCACTAAGTGCGTGCTGTGAAAGGCGGTTTTCAATTGGGTTAGAAAGTAGTAGGTTTAGTTTTGTTTCCTGCATGTGTTACAGTATCATACCGGCAGTCCTTATCACAAATGTGTTAGTACAGTCTAGACAACAACGCCTTACTGCCTTTCCACGCCTGTTTGAAATTTGTGAGACAGAATGAGCTAAATTTGTAAAGGGAATCGGTTGTCGACCGAGAGGTTCGATAGACGGATTGTAGTTGGTCAGTCATTTTAAAATGGATAAGTGCTCCTGAATTTACATGCCTGTTTGTCACTTTTTGAGGATATCGAAATAGCACGTGATCAGCATGTGCTTGCTGGGTTTCCGTTCCGGAAGAAATGTGTTATCCACCCTAAACAATCCTGGTCCTCTTGGTTTGTGTTTAACTCAGTAAAGTCAAGTCAATGATGTGGCATGTTTAACGTGATTGGCAGGTTCGTGAAAGTGGTCTGATACCGGATCACTACAAATTAAGTGCTGAAGCCTACAGTTAATAAATTCTGCATAATACTGTGTTCAAGACCCAACAGGTTTCTGTGTTCGACGTGTGCAGCGGACACATGCCAGTTCAATCGTGTGTCATCACTGATTAGAACCCGTAGTGTTACGGACTTCCACTGCTGCAGATGTCCCAGCTTACATGACCATTCGAACTCCGAGCACATTACTACAACTTCATCTGACACTGTTAGGCCGGTCTCACCTGATTGACCGATTCGCACGTGGTTGCTGGGTCATCTACATCGACATGAAGGGGTGACAGCTGAGGGTTTGGATCTTGGAGCACATCACAGCATGAATGAGGAGGTAATTGGCGCAAGTACAGACACACTTATGTGAACACAGCAACCACCACAAAGACCACAGTTATCGGCGGTCACTTGCCGTTTCCTGGTGAGCCATCACCAGGTGGATTCTACGCAAGCACTCACGGTCGTTCGTGAGGCATGTTGGTCAGTTGCCCCGATACGGCGGTGTTCATCTCTGTACGTGTGCAGAAATACTCCTAAGTCGGCTAAGCATTGCGTGGTAACGAGAATAGTGGCTAAATAATGTTTAGTTTCACATATGATGCCAGTTTTCCGATTTGTAATCGTATTTTGTAGTAAGTGCCCGATAAGTTTGCTAGGCCATGAGTCGTGCTATTTATGGTTTTCGACTGCTCTATTGCTGCACTCTATTGACCCATTCCCGCCTTCGATCCACGAATTGATATCCTATGATGATTTCCTCTTTGGATTCCTCGATAACCTGCCACAGTAATTCAGTAATTCATCCTGTTGTTAGTGTTCAGTTGTGCAGGGCTGTTGTGAACTCGCAGTAGAACTCGTCTGTAATAACCTTGGTATCCAGTAACAAATGACGATAATTCAGCGGTAGTTACCGGAAAAAAGTTACATCGGTGCTTTGGATATCCGTAGCTAGCGTACAGGCGTAATCCAGTAGCAATTACTAAAGCCTAGTCGTGCGGTGCCATCCAACTATCCACTTATGCCGTTTCCTTTCTTCTTGTTTTGATCCGGGTCCAAACGTGTCTGTGCTCTGATCGCATCGGAACACATCCAGCTAGAGCGCTCCAATTTATCCACCGTGTTCATGTCTTTGATTTTGTGTATTTGGATATGGAGAAAGTCTGTAGGACCGGACTGTGTTTGAGCTTGTATGAAATGGGCTCAATGAACACGATTTAGAACAAATCGAGAGAACTGCGTGGCACGTCTCCCGTCATCCATGAGGCAGCGACCGTAAATTGTTCGAGAGAACGCACTGATCGACCGAATTTAATTTTGCGCGAAGTTGCTTCCAGTAAAGAGGTTTGATTGAACGATTGCATCCGTACGAGGTCAACCAGCTTTCCGCTGAAGACTACAGTCGGTTACTATTGACCGTCCGAGCGAAGTGGTACGTCGGCGCAGTGACCAATCCGGACTTTTTTTTATAGTGAACACCTGAGTAGAAGTAGTGTTTTGGGTGAATCTTGCGGTAAAACACATAAACTATAAAAGCTGAGCTTAGCCAACCGGTAGAAAAACCGAGGCTTAAGGAGTAAGTGTCTTTCCTCGTTTTACTATCACTTCTTTTCTATAAAATAACTCATGGAAATAACGAAACTGTGGTGGTTTAACATCACAAGTGCTGTTATTTTGCTTCCGTTCCGGAACCTAGCAAGTAGTGATTTGGGCAAGCCAAGTGGTCTTGTCATAATGAGACATTCGGCCGATAGATCGTTGTGTCGTAGATCAACGTAAGGTATTTATTTGAGCAATTCAAAACATTCAAAGGCCTTAGTACGCTGGTTACGGGGATGTTTTCACGGGTACTGTTACGCCGGACAAATACATGCGAAGAGTCAGTTCGTATGGTGAAGTAGTCGGTTGGTCTATTTCACAATCTTCGTGGCTGGTAGGCTACTCTATTGCAAGTGACACTCCGTAGTGTGTTGGCCCGGAAAGGTTATATTGCTCGATTGGACAAACGTAAGCTGGTGCCACAGATAAGTCGTATCGGTGACCGTTAACTGTCGACAAGAATGGAGTTGTGTAACCCAAGAAGCACGGAAGATGGTTGACTATACCAAGTTGTTAATTTCAGTTTGACAGTCAGTGCAACTTTAATGTCCGGTGAAATCCTCCGGTTCCTCCGTTGGATCGGGATTGACACACAGTGGCATGAATACGTTGAAGTGCGGGTAGACATGTGTGTTGCTGAAAGAAATGCGATTCAAGCGGGGATTCGCAATCCATGGTTCCGATGGATAGTTTACCAAAACGCGGAATTCACTCCACTACGGATGTGGGTACGTGAGTATGAGTGATGATGTCGAACTAAAAAAACGTATGGTCTTTCGATATAAGTGAGGGGGTACTGATAAAGTTTCGATGCTGGCTAGAGGCTAAGAATATGCGTTGGGAGGCGCAAGTGATCCATTTAGGGTGACAACATGACGATGGAACGTAGAATTTTGATAAGCCGAAGGACAACGTTTTTAATCACCAATATTTTTTTCACGCCGAATCGAACAAAACGTACAACAATAATTATCCCGGTACCTTATCTTCTGAACGTGCCATGTTATGGATGGTATAGAAAACTGTTATAACCCGGTGGTCAATAATAACGAGAAATGGCTAGCACACGAATATATGAATCACATACACGTAGCACAGCGCCTCACGATACCTGAAAACCCCAGAATAACACAGAAGACCGTGACCTTTAGCCGAGAATGTATTTGCTCTCAAACCAAAGGTAAGCTGACAGACCAGCGTCCGCGTATATATAGTTTTCGAACGGCCTCGGAAGACCCCACTGGAATTAGCCCATTAAAAGTGAAATGGACCAATCAAAGACGGAGGGGAAACGTGCGCCAGAATTAAGTTTTAGCCCATTGTGGCGCGAAAAATGAAATTCAAATTTATAAATTAATTTTCAAGGATATCTTAAAAATTAAACTGTTCTTGGGAAAAATAGACTTTCCCCAACAAAAACAATTTTCTACATATCTTGTAGAACGATATGTTTTGATTATCATGTTGACCATTCACACTCAATTAATATTCCACATCGTGCTGATTTCCTATTGTAAGTCAAAGTCTGAAGTTTGGCCCTGGGCGTACACTTTCGAACGGGGTGTTCATCAATTCAATCGTTAATGGAGCCTCATGTGTCTCGTTTTGTTCTCCTTCGATGTTTTTTTTATCTCCGATGTGCGCCGGAAAATACGATCGGAATTGTGTAAATCCTGTGGCACATAATAGTTATTGTGGGCCGACAGGACATAAGTTAGCGGTTTGCGACCAGTGGAAACAAAATTTGATGTGACGAAAATACTTGGTGGATTGGCAGTAATTCACACCTGAAAATATTGTATCTAGTCTAGCTAGTTGTAATTATTCGGATAAACACGACACAAGTTGTCAGCTTCTACAGACCACTTGTTGCGTCACAATTCCGACAGTCAAATTTGACGCGTCTGTGGCAGTGCTGATAGAAGCGGTTGTATTCAGGTGGGGATTTGTTATTGCTCATTGGAACATCCCTTTTAATAGCACAGACGAATTGATCGATATTTCAGAAAACTCTGAGAATTTTTTTTCGCTTGAGACTCAACTAGTCAGTGAGTAGTTTCAGTATGTCAGCAAGGTTAGGTAGGAAATGGCGATACTAGTTAACCATACCAATAAAACGTCCGAGTTGGCGTACCAGATTTGGTTAAGAAAAGTCTCTGACAGCAACAAGCTGATCTACTTCAAATGTACTCTGTTGGTTTCCAAGGATTTCAGCTGTTCGAATACCGAATGGACATTGAGAAAGATTAACAACGTTGCTGGACTTATAATCAAAATGTTATCGGTGTATAAGTGATTAAAATCGAAACCACGTCCTCTGCCTAACGATCGACTTCTGGAAATCAGGATACATTTTGTCATGAAATTAAACAAGTAGTGAGGTGTATTCTGACTGAGCATCAGGCGGGGTGACCGACAGACGGAAAGTCACTGCCTCCCAGCCGTTCCGTGGCAGTTAGGCTGGCATTTAGATCAAACAACTGGGTGTACTTCACGCCTACTAAAGGGTCGATGATATTGAGAAAAGCTGTATCCAAACATTGCAAACTATGATAAACGGATTGCAAACTGTTTCAGCTATAGAAAGAATCCACCTCCCGACCCAATAAAGAGTGACGAAACGTTGACCGTTAGTCGGAACAAAGGAACTGCCGACAGCCTCAGGTATCTGATCATCAAGCTATAAAAGTCGATCCTAGAGTATGGTTGGAAGAATGATGAGATCACCTTCGGTGTCCACAAAAAATTTCTGACCACTTCCAGTATCAAACATAATAAATGCTATTTAAAGTCGGAAAACTCGCACTCGTTGCAGGACTCAGCTGACGCTGTCGTCTTCTAAATGGTTAGGTGTCGCGGGAAAAGCACACGAGACTGCGTGGCACTTTGCGCTGGCGTCAATCTTTCGATCATGTAGAGTCGGGCAAACAGAAGTGACCGCTTGAGCGTATTGCAAGCATTGAATGAGGAATACATTGAGTACACGGATTGGACGTACGATCAAAGGGACCATAGTATTGTAGCGAAAAGGCGTTTATCAAGCACAATCTTTATTGCCCAACTCTCTGATTCTCACACCGCACGCGCTGTCGCGTGTATGGACCGAAATCCCGATCCACAGCATCCCTCGGCTTCCGCTCGCAAGCCCTGTGTACTTCATCCCGGTTTGTCTATCCGACACCTTCTATCAGTGTTTTTTTAGCCTGCCATTCCTCGTCCGTTGGGCCGATCTCGTTGAGCGACGGCTCATCCGGTCACCAATGTTGTCTCCGATCCGCTGGCTATGGGGATTTAGACGTACCTCTCCGCCGCGTTGAAATATTCCGCTGAGAGTTGGAATGCACGCACCTCCAGCTTGATAACCCATCACTATACGACTGAATGATAAGCGAGTGCAAGGCACAAGTCGCAGACTCGAGTGTTCAGGTTACCTATCGGTGCCTTTGCTCGTTCGAGCAAATGTTTAAATGTATGTAAGGATTTGTAAAAAGTGGGTTCCAGTGACACTCAAAACTTGGGCTTAGACACTGACAAGTAACTAAGGTCACTGCAATGCTCCACTCTAGAAAACAACCAGAGAGTTGTCTTCTACGGCGCAACAATATTTCGGTTAGCTGAGACACGAGCGTAAGTAGTCTAGGTCACTCCTGCCATACAGCTCGTGTAGACGGTCAGTGAACAGAGAAGGGTAACGACTGAAGTTAATCGGAAGTCCATAGTTTAACAGGTTAATCTCCATGAGTAGTCGGGGGCACCGAAACAGTCAGTTGGCAAAGGACCTTGATGTAGCAAAGAGTTTTGCTGGTTTCGACACTGTACCTCGTGAGATCTTAGCCTTGGTCGTAGGTTGCCTCCATTCAGGTTCCCTATAGAATTCCAAATTCCCGTGCGTTCTTCTTGAAGTACGACCTCATCCGTCTGCCATTTAGGTATCCAATTCGTAATCCGCGGTATCTATTTCATGCAATGCTCATTATTGAGAAAGATGGTCGTATTGGGCATCTGGTTCGACTGTATTTAAAAAGAAGGTTTTTCCTTTAACAAGGTTTTCGTTAACAAAAACCATCCATTCTAGGCCATCTCAAACTAATTCAGTGGAAAAATCCGAGAACATAGTCAGAGAATCACACTGTCTTACGCAGCTCCTGCCCACTTCTGTTTTGACGATTTTGTATCGTTGATGTCGATGTCGCGACCGTGATAGAACTTGTGCTAGTTTCAAACAAGGCAATTGTCACAGAGGCCGTTGCTAGTCGTGGACTAGATCTCATAATAGGTTTCTCGTGTGAGTCGATAAACGCTGGCTTTAGTCCATCGACAGATTTGGCCCCGAGTTTACTGTTGCTGTTCATTACAAAACTGTCATCTTACCATGTGATTACGTGGAATGAAGTTGTATATGATGACTGCGAAGGTCGTCGAGGTGCAGAATCTTGAACCAAAACGTGGAAACAGTTTGACAGACTAGTATGGGCGCATGATGGCCTCGTCTGCTCTCTTGGTGGGGTCGGCCAGATTCGGCGCATGCACTAAGCCGAACGCGCACTGTAATCAGCAAACCTGATAGGTCCTCGTGCACGTGGAGAAATCAGCTTTCCGAGTAAAAGAAACGAGCACCCATTTATTAACTGAACGGAAGTGATATATAAATCGGCCTTCAAGTTGTTTCAGATATCTAGCAGGACTGGCGTCAGAAACTCCTGCCATGAAGTGTTACCGTCAGTGGATGAAAATCTTCTAAGCTGCTTATGAGGACACTCAGTTAGTGTGTTAGCTGCCGGATGGTCGGATGTAGTGTGAATTTGACTACAGCCTAGTGCGGTAGTTTCTAGTGAGCATTTTGAAATGGATATAGTTTCCGACCAACGTGTAAGTCGGCCCAAATACATGAGGATATACCTATACTTATCAGCGGGTAGCAGGAGTCCGATTAGGTCAACACACACACGGTTGGCGGCATCTGATTCGGATTAGCCTTTCACAGTGACCGAAGCCAAAGGACGCCCGCGCTTATCCATCACTGCAACTGGCTTGCGCTGCACCAATTGCAGTTTCACCAACACACCACATATCCAGTGTAAGCCCGAAGGAATAAGACCGGGAGGTGTGCCAGTGGGACTTTTGTGTCCAGCCGGTTAATGCTGGTTAGCCACTTGATTGGCTAATAAAGAAAGGAAACTCTTATCTCTCGGAAACTAAACAGAGATAGGCTGCAGTGACGAGATCTAGACGAGGAAGAAAGATTAGTGAAGTGTAATACAAGAAGCATTGCAGTATACGAGTGCAGGTTAGTGCATCTCAGAGGAGATAAGGATGAAAAACGAAATACGCAGTGAACCACGAAAAGGCAGATAAACCATTCATCATAAAGTACACCAACAAAGCTGAAGAAATGAATAGGTAGGAGATTGCAGACACAGGTTTCTGAAAAAAAGGAGCGGATTAGTTGTCAATGTCCAGGCAGGCATTAACAGCAGCAGAATGAATATACTGATATGACCTACCTGAGCCTAACGTACTCGTCGTCTCTTCGCCGACGGTGTACTATGAGTACGTTGGTGACCTACCAACCCCGAACGGCCAGCACATTCGCGGCCGCACACATCGCAACGCCATATAGTCATGTGCACCGCACGCTTCTGTCCGCGGTCGCCCAATAACTGCTCGTTGAACTTTCGCACGCACGCCCGTACCGTGCGGTTCAACGCCAAATGTTCCCAACATCAGAAATCAATGCACAACATCCTGGTACCTCCGCTTCTGGCCACCGGGATTTCGCTTACCTGACTTCACTTGTCCGTACAGTAACTGCTTCGGGATACGGTCATCGCCCATCCGACGGACGTGACCGAGCCAACGGAGCTGGTTCAGCATCAACATGGCTTCCATCCCGTCCATGTCCGCTCGCCGCATTACCTCAGTGTTCGGAATCATGTCCGACCACCGAATACCCAAGATGCGCCTCAGACACTGAACATGGAAACGGCTCAAATAGCTCACGTTCCGCTGATACAGTGTCCACGTCTCACTGCCGTACAGCAGGATAGACAGCACCATTGAGCGGTAGACACACAACTTCGTGGCCATCTTCAGGCTGTGATTCTTCCAGACACGCCTTTCAAGACGTCCGAAAGCAGCGCTAGCCTTTGCCACACGCGCTCTCAACTCGCGGTCCACGGACAGATCTGTCGACAAGTTGCTACCCAAGTAGCAAAAATCCCCGCAGCCATTCACAGTGTCTCCAGCGATGCGAATTTCGGGTGGAGGTACACAAGCAGCACCTCCACCAGGAGAAGGCTGAAAAAACGAATACGTCTTACCTGTGTTGATGTCCAACCCGAACTTCGATGCTGCCGAAGCGAATGCTGTAGCTAGACGTTGCAGCTCTTCTTCGCTGTGCGCTAGCAAGGCGCTGTCATCGGCGAACAGAAGCATCCGCATCCTTGAGGTCTGCAGCCGGGTTGAGGCGCCAAATCGTCGGATATTCAACAGACGCCCGTCCGTCCGGTACTCCACCTCGACACCATCCTCTCCAGAGTTCTGAAAAGCAACTGTTACCATCGCAGTCAAATATAAACTAAATAGGGCTGGGGCTAGAACACAACCCTGCTTCACGCCAGTGACGATGTCGAAATCATCAGAGGTCGATCCACACGATTGCACCTTCGCCTTCATGCCCGCATGCAACAATCTAACCATATTGACGAACTTACCTGGACATCCAAACTTACCAAGCACCGTCCACAGCGCCTCGCGGTTCACGGAATCGAACGCTTTGGTGAAGTCCACGAACAGGGCATACAAGGGCTGATTCCGTTCTCGGCACTTCTCCTGAAGCTGTCGAGCAGCAAACACCAGGTCGATTGTACTCCGACTCGACCGAAATCCACACTGCTCCTCGGGAACATTCATCTCCAGAACGGACGCATTCAGTCGGTTCAAGAGGATTCTGGCAAGCACCTTGCCTGCACAGCTCAAGAGGCTGATACCTCGGTAGCTGTCGGTGCATTGCTTGCTACCCTTCCCTTTGAACAAGGGTACGATGAGGGCATCCTTGAAGTCTTGCGGCATCACCTCGTGCTCCCAGATGGAGTGAACCAGCTGGAGCAGAGCGCGTTCCAACGCCGGACCGCCATTCTTCAGGATCTCACCTGGCAGCCCATCCTCGCCTGCAGCCTTCCCGTTGCGCAGTTGACCAATCGCCCTCTGCAACTCCAGCAAGTCGGGGGCGAGAGCAAGCGAAGATTTGACGTCCTGTTGCGGCAGACTGTTAACAGTCGCCCAATCAATTGTAGTAGGGCGGTTTAACAGGCTGCCGAAGTGTTTGCGCCATATTCCCATGATGTCTTCCGGCTGGCTGCAAGAACAACCGGTGTCCACGTCTACCAGTGCTTTAGTAGACTGGATAGACGGACCGAAGATCGCCTTAAGCGAATCGTAAAACTCCTTGTGTTGCCGACGATCTGCGAAGCCCTGCATGCGCTCGCCCTGTTTCCTCCACCAGTTGTCCTTAATTCCGCGAACACGCTCAGCCAGTTGACGGCGGATATTCCGGAACCTAGTCTTCTTCGCTCCATTGCCAGGGTCCATTGTGCATGTGGCGAACGCGGCATTCTTCTCTCGTACCAAGTTGGAGATAGCCACGTTGTTGTCATCGAACCAATCCGGGCGTTTCTTGCGCTCCACACCGATCGTCTCGGTGGCTGCTACCATAATCTGTTTCTTCAGTTGTTGCCACATACCCTCGGGGGTAGTGGGTACAGGAGCATTGTGCAGGCGAGCGACGACTGCACGTTGAAAGGCAGCCTTCGTCTCGAAGTTCTCCAACCTTCTGATATCCAGCTTCTGCCGTTGTCCAAAAGATCTACAATAAACGGACTTGCGTACATGGATAAACAATTTGGTCCTGACCAGCCTATGATCTGTGCTACATTCAGCCCCGCGCATCACTCGCGTGATGCGCACTTCACGAATGTCGCGCTGCCGCACAATCACGTAGTCAAGTAGGTGGTGGTGACCGCTTCGTGGATGAGTCCACGTCGTGATGTCGCTCGCATCCAGCTGGAATCGGGTGTTCGTGATAGCCAGCTCGTGAGTAGCACACAGGTGCAGCAGACGATCACCGTTCGCGTTGACTGAACCAATGCCGTAGGGTCCGAGGACTCCCGGCCAAGCTACAGAGTCGCGCCCAACTCTAGCGTTCAAGTCACCCAAAACAAACAGTCGGTCATTCACTGGCGCAGACCGGATTGTGGCGGACAGCTGATCATAGAACTGGTCCTTTGTATCATCAGTGTGACACATAGTTGGACCATAAACACTAACAAATGTAGCACACTTACCTCGACCGAGTCGCAGGCGCATCGACAGCATTCGGGGGCTGATGCCGTGCGGTTCGCCTATCATCAAACCATTGATGCGATCAGCGACTGCAAAACAGACACCATGCTCCCGAACACCGTCTGTCGGGTAGCCTATCCAGTAAAAAGTGTACCCGGCGCCTGCTTCCCGCAACTTACCTTGGTCTGCAAGCCTTGTCTCACTCAAGGCTGCTACGTCGATTCCATACCGCCGCAGTTCCATCGCGATCAGGGCGGTGCGTCGTTCCGGCCGTTCTGTGGCGCTGCATCGATCCAGCAGAGTGCGCACGTTCCACGTCCCAACCGTAAGCGTGTTGTGTCCACGGGCCTGTCTCAAGTTGGTCTTCTGGGCACTGAAACCTAGTTGAGCATTATCTGCTCGGGGGCTCGTGATTGGGGGGACGTATGAGGGTGAGTGTTTGGCAGTAGCATGTTTTCGCCTATCCACCCTGCCATGTGCAGCAGATAGGGCGACCCGGTTTATCCTGCGCAACGGCCGATGCAGTATACTATTTGGTTTAGTTTGTATCATCATTGTATGTATGGGCTTTGGATACTGCCAGGACGCCCAGACCTGCGCAGGAGAGCAATTAGGGCCCTCAACCAAAGCCTTTGGCTTAAAAGCCTAAACCGCAGGGCAGCAGGTGACTCACACACACACACACGCAGACCCGGCAGCATCAACCACCAAAGAAAGGATCGACAGCCATATCAAAGCAGATCCAGCACCCACCCACAGGAACAGTAACATTGCACACACGGTCCAAGCAGACGGACACAGAGTCAGTTCATGCAGCAACGAGCACCACGCCCAAAGAAGCTACAGCACACCATCAACACGCATAACAAACGCACGCATCTGCTTTTTGTCTGGCTGCTTCCCTTTGGCCAATCTGACAAGGTTGGACCTGAGGGAACCGAAGTCCCAGTCAGCACAGCCCTCCGGATCAAAACAGCACGCAAGCCTGACCACCACGCCAAGGTAGCAGAAAAGGTCAGGAGGATTCACACACACACACACACACAGCGGAGACACTGGTCATTGTAGGAAAATTGCCCAATTGGGAGCAAGTGCAGTGCTAAATTTTAGGTCGTTGACAGTGCATGCACGATTTGGACCATTATAATCATCAACATTATCACCATCGTCATAACAACCATAAGCCTGTCCGGAATGTACTGCGCTTTCGGCCGCCTCTCACCTCAACAATGACGTGGAATATTGTGGTGGATATCTATTCGATTCACCGATTATCCAAACCCCGACACAACAGAAGATCTGACAAACGGCCAGTCGAAATATCGCGTTAAAGATACATCAGGATTGGACGAACGGTCTCAGTGTTGTGCCTTCCGTTATTCGCCAATTCATCTGTTCCGTATTCCACCAATTAACATACAGTTCGTGATGTTGCATGTGCTAATGAGATCAGCCAATGACAGGCTGTGATTTCTATAATACAGTTGTACATAAATAAATTCGGCGTCTCAATTCATGAATAACAATTGCTTACTGCTATCAGTATCAGGTCTTCTCCTTATTACTTGCGTAGGAGGTTTCAATTCAAGTACGATTCCTAGGGCTATTCGAAGTCCCTAATTCCGAATATCACAAATATCCTAGAAGAAAAAGTTACTAAGATGGTTAAAAATTTACAAAAGAGGACTGGATGGACGAATCTGAAGTTATATGAATGCAGGTACGCTACTGACTGCGGCACACCACCATCCCAGATAGCGCTCCTAATCAGTGGTTTGGGTGATCACAAGGATCACAGCCAGGCAGGTGACACCTACCCACTCTCCTCAATGGAACAGTCAAGGTCTTCGTCCTCACATTTCGTGATCACCTCACGACTGGCCAACTACGTGGTTTCACCCAACTGTTGGTGGGTTCAGTATATAATGCCCCGTACGACAAACGATCAGATGGCATACAGAGTGCGGGACCCAACCGTCGCAAGCTGGGCATGGTGACTAGCCGAACAATTGATCGCACATCCCGAGCGTTCCGGAGAACGTGCTACCAAGCAGCTGTGTTCGCACGGGACCAGTTCACCTAATATGGGTCAGGTGGCAGAGACACCGGCGATCAAACACAGCAGATCTGTTAACATCTGTTAACATCTTCACTGTGGACAGGCCACGGTTCCGAACCATAGAGCAAAAAAGAACGCGCACGAACACTGTATAGTCCTTGTTTCAGCGATAAACGAACGTCTTTACGGCGCCGCTGATGATGCAATTTGGCAAAGGCGACTCGTGTCTATGTTATCCTTGTTGATGTCACCAGCAATAGCACAAGCTGATGAGGTAGTGTTACCTAAGTGTGTGAAAGTGTCCACAATTTCAAAATGATTGTCTATATTAAAGAAGGCAGGAGTGGGAATGCCCTAGTCTTGAAGGAGCAATTTGCACTTCTGAGGTGAGAAGTGCATTCCATATAAATCAGCGCAGCCAATCACCTTGTTCAGCATGATCTGTATACCTTCGGTAAAAGGGCTAATTGAGACATCATCCGCATATTTGATGTCGGTCAACTTAGTGCCAGGAAGAAGCTCAACACCAAGGTTGCCGGATTTCCCGAACTCACCCTCCAGAATTTCACTTATGACAGACGTGAACAAGGATGAGGGGACCGGACACCCCTGGCGAACATCAGCGAAACGGTTGTCCACAATTTCTCACCCTGCTTGTTGAGTGATCATGCAGTGATCCCAACATGTTCAAGTATTTCCCTGGTACTTCCTTGTAGACAAGGCAGTGCCAAAGAATGTTACCAGCAACCGGGTGGTAAGCGGTCTTTAGGTTTGAAAGCACCACGATCATCGACTGCTTATAAGTGTGTCGATGCTCCAAGATCTTTCTTAGGGTAAAAATGTGACAATTTGCGAGTGTTGTGTTTAACGTCAAGTCAAACAAGGTGCCCACTGGCTGTGTTGACTGAAGCGTAGGTCTTGATGAGATCACATTCAAGGATTCAAAAAGCGGAAGGGGGAAAGCTAATGAAACAAAAGCATGAGGGGGTACTTTGCGAGGTGTCGCAAATAATCATCCTCTCATACGTGTGCATAGGAGCGTGTCCAGATCTCAGGGGACTTAGCGGACGAAGTTGTTATTGTCACTAGGGCGTTGGCTTGTGCAGCCACGATTCTACGGCGGTCGACTTAGCTGTATGTCTTGTTCTTCGTGTCTTTGGTGCGCTAAGCTGCATCGGCAACTTTATTCGAAATAGCTGAGCTTTGACGAATATCGGTCGTGAACTGGTTAATGTGGTTCAGGTGTCGCATATTCTTGGGGAGTATTTATCAGATGCCGAACGTATGACATACGTTAGTGACTTATGAACTGTGAAGACAGTGAAAATTCTACGTTCCGTAACATGTCTGAAGTGGGGTTACTGAGATATATCGCTAAAACCTTTCCGAGAGCACTGTGCCACGACTCGGTAGGTCGTAGATTTTTAGGGAGAAAAGCGAATGGGCATCAGTCATCATTGAGTTACTGTTGTAGAACTACCCTCACAGTTACATCTGGTGTATCCACGATTGGTGCTAAAGTTGTGGTCAGATGATGGTGTGTATGGGATACTACGTTAATGGTAACTGGTTCTGACTTAATAAAGGCATTTTGTAGCTGCCATGAATGAAAGTGTGTTTACCGATAGGTGTTTGCTTTAAATGACCACCGTTAGAAATGAAACAGCGATAAAAATGGACTAAATCGTCGAACGGACGATGTTGTTTAAACTTTGTAGCTTCCGTATTGTCCAGTATTGCTTTCACTTTATCAAGCAGAGATTCGATCCCGGTCGTACATTTCCTACATCCTAAGAAAGCTGTGTAGGACCTTCCCGATGAGCACTTACCTAAGTGGAATGCAACTCAGTGCCACGGAAAACGGACGAACAGCAAACACAAATGCACGTACTATTCTTCTTGTGACATGCTAGCGATCAAGATGTTGTTGGATTACGGGTGAACCATATTTATTCCGCGACAGACATCGTGTACAAAACGCTGAAACGTTTGAGCAGGTTTGATAGTGAATGCTTTAATTGCAACCAGTCGTTCAGTAGTTGGTTCCTCTTCTGCCTATTTTTTTTATATCAGAACTTGCTCTTTGCTTGATGATTGTATGACGATAGAGCATCAATGCGAACCACTGATGCATAGTAAACAAATGGAGTCGCCACAATGGTAGAAGCGTGTGCCGTAAGATTAACACGTTCAACTACAGGAATAACGATGAACACCCGTTCATTTGTGTGATTTAAACAAGTGTATGTTCACTTGGTTTAGTTGTAGCTAAATTTTCTAATATGCTGTTGTTGTACATGGAGCGTGAACATAAACAGCAATGTCTCAATGAAAGCGGAGGTTGTACGCATTTGTCCTGTACTATTACCGTTTCACATGGATTCGATCATTTTGTCTGCTGATGAAGCTTTGTTGTCCAGACTCTTATTGGGAAAAAGAGAAAGCCTTAAGTGGACTGACTTGGTAGACTTTGAATGAACAGTTGTTTTAGTTATAATTTGTTGATGTGCTTGTCGTCCAGCGAAATTCAGATGTGACACGGGTTTTTTGTGGGGATTGTCAATGATCATCAGATCGTACATCGTCAGGTAGTTGTCCCATGCATGCTCGACTTAAAAGTCCGCCTTTCAGAACAGCAGTCGTGTTTTCGACTTCAAATATCGTTTTTGATCGAAGTTCGGTAGCCACATACTCAACTATGGTAACCTTCCTGGCAATGTGGGTTTTGCAAAAAAGTTGATTTAATCTGCAGAACACACAAGGTTGAATCCGGTTATCAGAATCCCAGAGTTTTGATTGACGATAGTGACATTTATGTAGGTCCACGATGTAAATACCATAAGTCACGTCCAATTCCATTTCTAACTATAGTCGCATAACGACTAGTGGCACATAAGTAGTGTTAAAAAAGTGCCAGGCGAATATATCCCAAACTGAATTTACAGCACATACTTGGAACGGAGAAGTGATCCAAAATCGGGTCATCGCGCTAATTTGTGATGAATCTCTTACTCCTAATAACTTTAATACCCACTAACAAATGACGATAACTCAAACGATGGTCAACTGTAGAAAGGTGAAACCATACCTTAGGTCGTTATCGCCACGGGCGGTACACAGCTTGCTGTAAATGGGTATATATATAATGTACAGTGTAGAAACTTCATTCGGTGACCCTCGATGGAGCTTTGTCATTTGATACCATCCACACATCTACAACTGTCTTTTCCTGTTGTTTTAATACGGGTCCAAACTCGTCATGCGTGTTTGTGCTCCGATCGTATCGAAACACATCAAGTTGGACAACTCCAGTTTGTCAACTGCATTGACTTTTTTGGTCGTGGACTTGTATACATGTGCGACAGAAGCAGTAGACAGGACAACAAATTTTAGGATCTGCGTAACGCATGCCCACAATCATCTAATCATCACCTCTGAATCCGAATTTGCGACTTAATTGGTTAACAATCACTGGTATACCTCGTGGGTATCAGTAAGGACAGACTCAGAGTTGTAGAACATTTGGAGTTTTTCAGAACGGAGCGTACTTTGTGTAGTTTGTAGAACCTGTTCTGTTTGGTATTCGATTTATCTTTTCACTATTTGACCTTCGATGGCTTCATTGCTTCTTCAGTATAGCGCTGTTCGTCACTCCGTCTCCTCCTAGCAGTTTTGCAATAATTCTATAGACAGCTGGCCGGTTTTTTCCTTGGGGTCATCTTTCGTGTTAGCTCCCTATCAGTCGCCATCATACTGTTGTTATCACTACTACTGAGTTGCTACATTGAATGCCTACGCTATCCATCGTATGTGTTTTACCTCTTGAGTACCATTCACTTGTCATTTGTTGTGTCCCGTTCAACTGCTTGTGGTCCGTTCAATCGTTCATGTCGCCTTTTCTTTTCTCTTTCTGCTCCCCTTACCCACCCCGATGTTCACTTTGTTGTGTTTCCACATCCGCATGATCATCCTGCGGTGATACCCACATTACACACTACTTGTCTTTCATGTGCCTACACCCGCTGGGCTGCACCCGTGATTTGCCTGAATTCGGGTTTCTGTCTCATCCTCCTTCTCCTCCTCCTGCTCTTGTCTAACTTGGTGCACGTGCTTCCCCACTTCCTATCTCTGTGTGTGTGTGGGTGCGCATGTTACGTTTTATCAGTGATCGCAAAAGTTCTGCAGCTGACCTCATTAATTCCTGCCCACATGGACCGCTTACTTAAACCCCGTAACTCGTAGATTACAGTAAATTAAAGGTCGTTCGTTTCCCTAGGAATGCCCGACGTAAATGAATTGATTTAGCTGTTTTCTGTCTGTGAGCAAATTCTTCACCCGATCTGTGACCCATTTTGTAATCAAAGAAATTCGTCTCTATTATCGTGGTTAAAAATGGAGTTTCCCCCTTATTTATACTTTATCGGGCAAAGGTTTCTGCCTCTTTGAGCGAGCCACTAATCGCATATCATCTTTCTTTATAGGATTTAAGCAAACTCGTTTAAATCGGAGGCTAAAAGTTGTAACAGTTTGCTCGCACGTGCCACTTACCAGGATAGTCTTGGCTGCATAGCCTGCAGCTCTTATGATTTTGTATCAGATAATGCGTTCGCTTCGAACCTTAGTAGGACCCCATCCCCGTTTCAGTTAAAATGGTTTTGATGCCTGAAACTGTTGAAACCCACCACTAGGGGCTGTGACCCTCGTTTAACAGCTCTTGATTAGTACGTCATGCTATGAGTATTACGTGAAAACCATGTGACAGTCGTACGAATATTGATAGTCAACATACTCACGGTTTACACTGTTCAGCGACATGTCCAACCCAAGGAAAGTTAGGTAGGTTTCTGGCCTAGGCGTGAATGCATTTGGAAACAGATCTATCGCCTGTCAGCGAACGACTTTTTGAACTACGTGCAAGATTTCACTCAGTTGCTCATTACCGACTACTCTTTTCTCTGAATCCGATGGTTTTTTGTTGATATCTTCCTACTTTCATTCTAAGGAATGAGTTAATATTATACGGTAGCTATTTTGAACACGAATGTCTGATTGCTCCTTTTCTGTTTGATGGGATTCTGGAAATGACCCTTACAGATTCTCGGACTTGAGGCTCGCTCAGTTAACGAGGCGATCGATTCGCGAGACGCAGACTACATTGCCTTACTTTGTTCCTATGGCAACAGCATGCAGACTGCGTTAGCTCATGTGGGTCATCCAGCAGGTTTGTATGGAATACAGTGGATTTCATCAAAATGCAAACGTCGATACTGGTTTCGGTTAGCTCTAACTACGTTTGCGTGTACTTAACCTAGCTTGAGTTTGATAACTTCATCGCCTACTTGGTTACTGTCATCTGGTCCTCTTACGCATCTGACAAAATCTTAGCAAGAATAGCAAACGTCTCTAGCGCATCCTGAATTTTCGATCGTACAACGCCATTTCGTTGTAATTTGAGGATATCCACACCTGATTTCTTTTTACTACTGAAAAAAACGCCCGTCCCCACGGAAGATATATTTTAGTTCTAGATGCCCCACTGACAGTGTGCGAGTCAGCCTGGATCTATTGGGTTGACAATGTGAGCATTATTGCGTCCTGTCAACGAGTGTTTCGGAATATACCACTTCACCACCCACAGAACGGGTTGGAAACTCTGTCTGATGCGACAGCGTTTTACATTCATATTTATATAGTCTTCTCGTTGAAATTTTGTTCATTGCTTCTTTTAAAAGATTCACTATGGGCATGTTTGTTACCGTCACGGGTTCAACGCTAGTTCCAACCACAGATACTGTGGATGCGCGCTTCCGAGCTGAATGAGCAAACTTGTTTTTTGCTTTCCATCTTATTTCCCGTAACGGCTTCCCAGTACGGAATCGATCTGACTGAAAATTGTCCCTTTTTCAGTCATAGCCTACTATTCATTGTGCTGTCGGTGTACGTGTGTGTGTGTATTTGTTCAGGTCTTGTCAACCTGACTGACCACCCATCCGTCTGTCGTATCACCTTGCCATTGTTAGTTTTTCATTGGCATTGCCAGTTGTTGGACAGTTGTCATCTCAGCTGACGCCTTCTTTGTTATCCCGGTTCGACCTTGTTAGGTTGGGAGAAGAAAGCTTCTGTTTTGTTACCAACACAACAAGTGCCTGTAAATGTTCACTATTTTGTGCTCAACTGTGTCAACCTTTCCCACATAAATATCTCTGTAATCTGAATCCCGGCATACCTTTACTTTGTCACGCTCGCTCTGACTGCCCCGCTTGAGTAAAGAAGTTTTATGATGTACTGCATTTTTCAGTGTAGCTTTCTATTCCAGCTTGAACGTTGATTCAAATTCCTGTTTGTCCATCCCCATCTGCATCCTTTGGGCATGCGTATGTGCGCAGTCTCCTCCTTCTCATCATCCTCATCATCACATGGTCAAACGACACAGTCACCATTCCTCACACCCGCACCTTGCTCAGTCCGGTCGAGGACCTGAGCACAAATCCGGTTCCACCAAATCATCTTCTGGTCGCGATCTGTCCAGCATACTTCCCCCCATTGAGTAAGTTGTCTATTTTCATTCGTCATTTTGAATTTCCTTTTGTGAAACTGATTATAATTTTTGGTGAATAGTAGGGGATTTTTGGTTTTCATATGGGTCAAACACCATCCACAACTGATCGCAGCTGTCGCATTTCCATGGACTTCCCAGTTAGCTCTTTTTGAAAAGAAGCACTGGAGTCGGATCTCGCTCTCATTAAAGCTCGTCATTAGAGCATATCCTTGCCACGACCGGGACTAGAACTCCGGCCATGCCTTCATGAGAAAACCGTGTCAACTACTGCGCTAATGAACTCACATTAGGTGCGGCCGAATTATCATATGTGAACGCTCAACTACTTTCGCCCGTGAGTGATGATCAGGTTGCCCGGTCACCTCGACAGTAACGTTGCAAGGATATGCCCTATTGATGAGCTCTAGTGGGAGCGAGATTCGATTCTAGTGTTTCTTTCCGAATGAGGCCGACTGGGAAGTCTATGGGTATGGGACAGCTGCGACTAAATGCGGATGTTGTTCAATTTATATAGAGTACTTTGACTTAAAAACTGGTTTTAAGCAGGTAATTCTATATTTGAATAAGTGAACTTTTTAGTTATTTGTAATTGCTTAGATGTATCGACTGAACAATCGCCTGAATTCACTCGTTGTTGCTTATTTGGCCCTATTCTACCGATTTACTATATCCCAGTAATAGTACTAATGTGTCTGGAATGTCTCTGATCTACCGTCCCAACAACATTGACCTTGTGGATAGTCTTTCTAAACTTCTTCAGTCGAACACCTGGGCGAATTCATACATGAACACGTGGCTATGGACTGCTTCGCGTGAAGTATTGCATCACAGTGACTGGAGCTGATGGACACCCACACTCAACTGTCAACACGAGAGTGTTGCGCTTTACACATTCTGATTATTGTGACCCCAAAGGAACAGAGAACACGTAAACAGAGAGCTTTTTGTTACGAGTCCGTGATGATTAGCACAACAGCAAACCTAAACGAGTAGAAAAATGGAAAACATATGCAAAATATTTTTTATCAAAAACAATACATTACGGATTTTCCAATGACAAGCTACGGGTTGTGAATGCAAGCAAATATCAAGAAAGTAAATCCACATAAAGATGAAGCCATGGTAAAAACTAGTGGAAGTGTTCAACTGTCGCTAAACAGATCGAGTAGAACACTATGTTACGCGCAAGTTGTAACGCTCAGCATTTCAAGTTTTAGCTTTCAGATTACTTCTATGTCAGTATGGCCAACGGTGACGCTGTTTTTTTGATAATTCGGGCGCCGTGCCTCACGACTGTAGCGCTGTCGCTCGCCCACGCGAATCGCGGTCTTGCCAGCGTTCCGTTTCTATGACCTATACTATAACATAGAATGCTCACCTGAATAAAATCCCGGTAGCATAACTTCTGGGAACCGCATTTTCACAGGCTTCAGCTGTTCTTTAGCGCGAGTGTGCTAGTCATCGAAACTGAAGATGCAGCAGTAATCTCGCATTTTTGTCTGTATGTACATGGCTAATTGTTTCCACTGATGTTCAGCACCATATCCGACCACCGAATGCGTGGTACAGGCCGCGTGCTGAATATGTTGAAACGAAGTGAAGTCCAACGATATCCGAAACAGCGCTCACCCTTTTTCGTTTCCCAACAGTGTTGTCTCATTTTTTTAAACTCCGGTTTCTCCCGACACATTTTTGGAAGCAACCGAAAACAACATTAACCCTCAAGGTCCGGAGACATATTATTAGGTTACTCACCACCCAGTACATGACTGTGCCGCTTTCCACGAAGCCGTTTTGAATGTGAATGTCACTGTCCTCCACCCTTGGAAAACCAAAAAGTTAAACCGCTCATTTACGTTGATATTTAGTCTTGCTGTTTCAGCTACGGTCAGAAAAGGCGCTGTCATCCAACAAAGCTTCCTTGTGCCGTTCATGTTTGACTAACATTCATTCGTAAGCAGTAGCCTGCGATTGATCAGCTGGCACTGTGTACATCTAGCTTCAGGGCGTCGTATGGTAAGTAGGTGGTCGTTTATGTGATGTGCAAATCGAATTCTGCCCTCAAGCTAGTGTAACTGGACTGGCTCAACATTACGATGGTTCACGTCAGACGTTGTATACCAGAATACAAGCCAGGCTGTGTTGGTTGAACATTTCAACTATTCTGTATATCCCGTTCACATTTTGGCTTGCTTAGCACGTGTGAGGGCACTGTCGGAGTAGTCACCGGTACCCCGAAAACATTGTGACGAAAAAAAATTAGCAAAGTACACTTGTCAGTGACCTTCAACGTTGTCAGGGTCATGCATTCTCCAGTCTTCACGAGCATCCTCAGCCATCATGACAACTGTCTCTGTCATCCAGACTATACGCCTACCCTGCACTGTCTGAAACTTTGTCTGGTCCATTCTCTTGACCTATGCTTGTTGCTGGCTCCAACCCTATAAATATGAACGGGGTTGTGACCATGTTGTCTTCGGACTGAGTGGCATGAAAGGAGTTCTGTCCGGAGGTCAGTGTTTTTCGGTGTTCATGCGTTAGCTTCGGGTGGTTGGATTGGCCGGGAATTTACGAACTAGTCTTGTATACTCTGTAGTCCGTTGTTCATTACTGTTTACCGTCGTTCCTTTGTCCGCTTTTCCATTGATCGTTATTCTGTTAGTTGTTTGCGCGTTGGTAGACCGTAGATCCAGTTGCAACAAGTACGTGCTTTCTAGATATCACATTCACCATTACTTGTCTGCGTGAAAATAGACCTGTCGATTTTTGATGAACAACACTACTTGGTTTGTTTACTTCTTACCAAAAACTTCAGTGAACTGTCATCGTGTTTTGTGTTAAACTTGTTGATCTAGCCGAGTGGCTGTCGAGTCGGCACTCGCTGCTTCCCCTGTCCCTGACTCTTCGCCGCCTACTATTCGAAGCCCTTCGTGTATACCCAATGAACCGACACTCGCGTGTCCTTTGATATCGCAACCCAGCGGTAAGTCATCCAATGTGTCAGTCAGTTCATAACAGTCTGTTATGGTTTCAACTTACTACTTGATGGCAAACGTTGCGATGTACCGTAGGGGAGCTTAACACAAAAGTGAATGAAGGATCTGTCTGGCTAACTAGTATCTCAGTAAATTCTATAGGGCGTTTCTTCGTCCGTGTGGCCTACTGAAAACCGTGCAAGTGCGCCCAGAAGTCCCCTGTGACCGACATTTATTGGTGTTTGTGTGTCCACCCATGACCACGTGATAATCACAGTCTCCAGCTTGTGTATCATGTGATGCTCTCTGCCAGGTGAAGCACAAGGTCACCTATGGGGCCACATGCTTAGATGGCAAAAGTAATTGCCGTTCATTCGACCACTCATTTCACAGACGAGCGTCTATATCAGCAAACTTCCGCGAGCTGACTACTGTACACCAGCTGCCTGGAATCACGCACTACACGGGCTTCTGTAAAGATCTTGAGCAACACGTAACGATAAATCAACGACCCCAAGTATCAAGATAAGGTTGGATCACAGTGCACGACACTGTTGAACAAACTGCCAAAATGCTGTGGACAACCTCAACAGTTTCAGTCGTTCGATCTGAGTCATGCTCGAAATACGTATTAAAAACGGGAAGAGGAAATGGGTTAAGTGCATATAGTTAACTAATTGTGTAGGGTAGTAGGGTGTGGATCATCAGTTGTGAGATTTTTGTTGTTTGACCTGGTTTATGGGACCCCATAATTTGCACACGATTAGCATATGCCTAAGTACATAACTTGGACTGGAAACTATGCATCTTAAACACTGCGTCATATTACTGAAAGTGTTACTGTGATAGTTAAACCTATCAGATTAGTGCTATTAATCAGTAGCAGAATTGAATAGAGTCATCTATCACCGTGGTGACACAAATGTCCTATTACATTCACCATATATATTTATATATAACCTCTATGTTAGTTAGAAAGTAGCCATTTGGTAACCTTTCAAGTTGACGGACTAGTAATTAGATCCAGCGAAAGAAATAATAATTCAGCAATAAGCCAGAAATAATTTACCTGTGATTTTCCATGTCAAATGTCTACCTTTAACAACATTAAAACCGATAAGAGTGCGATAGATAGTAGATGACAACTTGTGGGGATAGTATTAGGTCGGATTTTTACGTTGAAAGTTAAAATGTTTGTAAACCCATCAAGTGATCAGTGCCAGTCCTGGATCCCCGTGATTGATACGGTTAGGTCAGTTAGAATAGACTGCTATTGCTAGAGCTAAATAAACATAATTGGTAGTTCTCTTTTTGTCACTTCATACCTTTGTTGTGGAAGGAAGCTATTCTTCATCGAGGTATTGGTATTGGTGAATTGCGGTGTTTAGGCGGATGTGCTGCATGTTTCCACTTTCTGATCTCCGCTGACCATTTCATTGCCTTACTTTTTAGCCTTTAGTATTTTTTTAGTTGCTGCACTCAATGGGTAACCAGTTTTCACATATTCACTAACTTTAAAGATTATACACTTACTGGGCCTTCTGCCGTTTTTCTGTCATTACCTGTTTTTCCACACAAACACCACACTAGACGTTGAACGCTACGACCGTGTCTATCGATGTGACTCTCAAGGTACGATTTCATCCACCGAAATGCCAGAATGTGACGGTCACCATCCAGCTCAGCTCATCAACTCTGCTATCCCAAGCAAATCCGACTGCAGTTTGAGCGAGAGTGTTGCTTTTTCAGATTCCGAGCTTGAATATCACACATCTCTGTGGTCGATGCGCCGATTGCAGCAAACCACCATCTCCCGCCCGCAACTTCGACAGACAAGTACAGCGCGTAAAACGCCCACAAACAGACCACATTACAGTTGGAATTCTAGAGCCCCTCCTTGTCGTGTGGTAATCCGTCAACCTCGAATCGACTTGAGTCAACTGGTTCTTGTTCCGTTCGATCCGGATTCATGGACTGGACCGGTGCTAAAACACACAAGTGCTCTCAAACCCGATGAGCTAGCTATGCTGACAATGAGGAGAACGACAAATAATCAAGTCAGTAAAGACGTCACCTCTAGCGTGTCGCCTTTAAGTTCCCACGTAACAAAGTACGGCTCTCCCAACATACGAGACACGAATCTAACCAACAACTGGAAAGTTCCCGCTTCCTATGACTCAGATAGTGGCACCAGTCGAAAAGGTCAGTTTTGTTTGCACAGTTATTTCAGTTTTATGAAATATATTTGAATTTTATTTCCGCTTTTTGATGACTATGGATGTATGTTACGCATTATTTACTTCTACAGGATTTGTTACTCACTGGAAGTTCTTTGTACGCATTGTTTGTATGCTTAAACCTCTTTGAACGGTGATAATTCAGCAACTACTCATTTGGTTTTACACCTCCTACTTTCGTCGCCAATCTGATTTACATGCAGTGAATTGCTGACAATGAACCGCTAACTCGTTTGTGCTCCGAACGTGATGTGATTTACACCTGTCGTCTGATTCGGCATAGTTTGATGTGGTCTTTGTGCCATAGGCCCCATGACAGTGTAATTTATCAGTTGGAGGTCATTCCATCGTGTATAATTTTAATTACTCTTAGTCCTTATAACCAGTGTCGTGTATTTTTATCGGTAGAGAGCAGTAAAGCCGGTTTAATTCAATATATCTGATTACGTTGTGCTCCACTGGAAAGAGCGCCTCAATAGGAAACGCTCCCGTTAAAGGGTTAGTTTAAATTTCAACCTCTTTCATCTCAGACGCCCTGTTTGGAGATACACCACCCAGAGCCATAAACGAATTACTTTTCGGGTCTTGGCGCACATCTAGTCCTTGGGAGAAAGACCGTAGGACAGTTCTACCGGTCTAGATCCAGCGTGTTCAACCATTAACCGTAAGGCGGATTATTAAAGTACACCGAAGAACGTTGGTGAGCATCCTTCAAGTGCCGCTCTCACTGACCAAAGCTTTATCTGTGTCCAATAGATCAATGTCTGATGAGTAGTCGGGGATTTGGTTTATTTTCAAGTTGACCATCACTCACATTTGATCGCAGCGTTCGCATTCAGATACTGGCTGTAAAGTCTATCTGAATGCGAACGCTGCGATCAAATGTGAGTGATGGTCAACATGAAGATCAATGTCTATCCAGTGCTCGTTGAGACGTGTGTTTTTCTTCACCGATTACTTCTTGCACGGTTGGTTTGGTCAGCCACAGCGTACCCTCTGGTTTTGCTTGTTATCATATTATTTACAAAGTGAAACGATGCTGGACAGTATGACGCATACAGGTTTTTCCCTAGGTTATAGTCCAAAACGCTTATATACACAGACATTTTTGTTTTTCAACGTATGGCCCATCTTTTTAGTGTGGCCATCACAACTAACCAGGAACGAGTCAGCAGACAGTCTTCAGCACATCAAGATCTTATGAACAGTCTCGGTGAGATCGTTGTGTCATTACTAATTATTCAATGGGATATCATCTTGCATATTTCATCGCGTTTACAACGATCGGCTTCCACGATAATAAAGTGCATTCTCTCCCAAAGATAAGTACCTCCACCGAAGAATTGTTTCAATTTCTTCACAAAATGTTTTTCTCAGGGGCGCACACTGTATTGTTACAGTTTTCTCGTTTCTATAGTGATTTTTGATAGGACAATGTAACAATACCCTATTTTTATAGTGTTATTTATCCACAGACTATTAGAATCTTTTGCTTCGTCCAGGTTACTCAGGCTCTGTTCATTAGACCGATTGTCCTCGTGTAGAACTGAACGTGCATTTCGTGACAACGCAACTTCCATACTTCGGACAAGTTTAACCAGAATCCTTTATTACCAACTACTAATCAAAATACCACTCAACACGTCGATGATTTCCATGATTTCAGCTTGGAGAGAAGCCCTAGACTTGGGACCACCAATAGCACTTAACATGACTGTTACTGTGTCTCCTATCAAGACGATCGGGCAATCTGAATCCTAATCACAGGCGAAAGTGGATGTGCATTGGCACGTGATAATTCGATGGTACCCAATTTGAAGTCAGCGGCACAGTGATCAGCGCTGTTGCTCCGTGAAAGCGTAGCCCAATGTATTCACCTTGTGCTAAGATCCACACAATCCCTGACAAAGACTTCCCAATCTTGTGAGAAACTAAAGTCCTCAGTTTTGTGTATGAATTAATGCACTGGCACATAACGATAAGTTTCCCACATTGGGGATTACTGAATGCACTGCTTGCGTCCGAAACGATCAAATTAAGTCAACAGATCACTGGAACATTTTCACTCGGGTAGCCCTAGTGCGGATGTTGTATGCAGCTGATAACAAAGGCGCCCAGTAATATGGGAGTGACGTGAGTGTCAAGGTGTGACTGAGTACGCAACAAAAATTTACTGCTCATTATCACCCTAATAAGACTCATATCACCTGATACGGGTATAAAAGCAGACTGTTATTCAGGTTTTCCAGGTTTCGCATCGTAGATACTCACGTCCGTATGCCAAGGATATCAATTCACGTGAACCTCGGATGAATATATTTATGAGTTTATTCGGATATTCTCATCGGAAGTCATTACCTTATGCATCCTTAGGCGATATTGCTTTGACGTTCCAAGAACGCATAACTGATGCCTCAACTAATATTAAGTAAATCCACTTTGGGTAAACATTGTGTCGATGGTGAGCAGACATTGTGTTGATGGTGGTTTGTTGAGCTACAAGCACAAACGGAGTCATTAAACAAAAATTGCTAGAACAAAATGCTCGGACTCTATGTTTGGAAATCTTCCTGTTTCTACAATGTTTGAAAATAGTCTCACTACGATAATATCCTCGTAGTTAAACGGCATCTCTATTTGGCTCAGACAACTTTTCATTAAAAATACATTGCTTATCGACCGCTTCAACAGAAATTATCTAAAGCAGTATATTCCCAGATGTAGAACTTTTGATTATCCGAGAAGTAACATTTTTGGAGGCTGTGTTTAGTTGGTGACGTTGACTCACAGATTAGCCTGCCACAAACGTCGAAATCAAAGACTTGTACACGTACCTCGCAACGGTTGGCCTGTGCCTCACCACACATGGTTTCACTCATACACCCCGTACCTTGTGTAATTCCAGTGTTGGTAGGCTAATTCGAAAATCGAATTTACGTCCATCAGAAACAAAGAATAAAGATACTCTCCAATGGCAAAGTATTGCTAGGAGAAGGGAAAAGAAATTCTTCGTATCGAACAACGAATAAAAATGAACCTGTTTTTTGGACGTGGAACAGATTAATACCTTTTGGCCACAGTACACCAACAAAACCGCAGAAGAACCATCATTGCACAGGTTTCTGACGGGAGAATGGGTGACTTGCTAGGCCACCGGAGTGGTTTACTGATTGAAATGAAAAGTATGTAGTTGATTTAATCCACTTATGTTCATAGCAATACTTGTCTCCTCTTTAACTCTCTCTGTGTGTACGCTAATAACTCATCGGTCCGAGATGTCCAGAGTATTCGCGGCCACGCTCACAACAACACATGGTCACATCACTACGACCTATTGCCCCTATGGTTTGTTTGCGCACTGCACTTTCGAATTCAAGGCACTGTAGCTGCCGCTTCTTGAACTCCCAGGTTCACCCCCCCCCCGGATTGTCTTTCTCTATACAGTCTGGTTCAACACTACTTCTTTCCATGCTCCAAAATCTGTGTCACGACAAAAAGAACTTACCTGGATAATATTATTATGTCGAGGCTTTTGGAGACTACTGTTCCTTTAACCCTCTTTTAACAGCCTGTATAGCGATTGTTTAGCAATGTCCTCGTTAGTCGTCTTACGTGCATGTTTTGGATAACGTAGCAGATAAGGCATCAGTATGAGCACAGTCTTGCTCGTGTGTACTCATCGAATAACCTCTGGGTTTTGGGACGCGTCCGGCCACCCAATTCTGAAGATGTGCCTTATATTGCAAGTGGAAGCCGCTCAGCTACCGCGCATTTCGTTGAATAGTGTTCAGATTTTCCTACCATACTGTAACATAGACAACACCGTGACTGATGATAGATAGCATGGTTTTCATCTTCATACCATGGCTCTTTTGTGCGTCTTTTTCATAGCGTCTGAAGGCAATGTTAACCCTGGCAACACGTGCTCACAAATTGCGGTTCAGGGCACACTGCAGCCTTCGTAATTGAACTCCAGTTCAAGGGAGTTTAGTGAGACAGCAAAAATTCTGTGGTGCTAACTGTAATTCTTCATAACGGATCACTAATTTATCGACTCCGATCACCCCGAACTGGAATTCGTTGACTCTATCCTATGTGTCCAGTCAATAAACAGAAGGGAATTGTTTGAGTAATTCCTTCTTTTGAATGCAAAGTTTGCCCTCTGTGTGAAATCTGTTTGCAAAAACGCTTTCAGTTTCGACTGTTAGAAGTTAACTTGACGTTACACCGATGTTTTGTGTTGATATGGAGTAACCGGTTGGTACTACTTCGTAGCTCTTACATCCGACAGAAGACTGCCGTTCTCGACCATTTCCTTGACAGCGGACAGTTGAGAACATTCCAGCCGAATGCTGATCTGTTGTACTCGTTGACTGTTTTATGTCCGTACGACTAGCTGAAGTGCTAATCTTCTCAGCTTCACATTCACCTTTTTGCGAATTTTCCCGATGATGCAAGCGGCTATCGATTAGCAAGTTTAGGTGGCTGTGGCAATTAAACCGAAGTTATTACCCATTCGGTCATATGCACACGATTTGGACCCTCAACACATTTCCTCTTGCTAGCATTTTAAACCGTAAATTAAACCAACGCCCAACAGCGACGGGATTCGGTTTTTGCTTGCCATGTTTTGCGTTGGCCGCTTCATCTTTGCGTCACGAGTATGACTTCATTTTGGTTTCTGAACAAGCTTGCCTCGTTTGCAAACTGTTCGTGAATCGTTTTTTCTTCATAGTGCTTTCAGCCATGTGTACTGCGTTGGTTTACTCCCTAAAATGACTTCGGATGAACATTCGTCCGAATTGTCTATGACTACTTTCCTCAGTTATTCACCTTTTGGGAGTTTTCTAAGTAAATTGTTCGGGAGAAACCAACTTATTGCTAATAAACTCACTAGGAGACTAATGTTGACGTAGCTTCGACAACCGTAGTACAGAAGAGGAGAGACGAGGAGGAAGCGTTCTGGTCGATACTCTTAATTACCATTCGGAGATTCGGAAAATGATACCAGTTGCGCAACCCTGAAAAACAAGTCAGAATTTGCTTAGCAGTAGCTCCTTCTGGGTGCTTTCGGTGTTCTATTTCCTGTTATTATCCCAAGCATTGCTGATGTTTTATTGCTAGACGGAAAAAATAGCCCCAGTACAGAAGCACAAGACATGGGATGAATGGGACTTTCCGCATGAAGTCATGCTGCATGAATCAAAACAAACTGGACAAACAAACAACTCGCAGCTGCGAGTGAAACGGTAAATGCAAGACGACTTTGTTGCGGCCTTCATTACTGCCTGTCATTACTCGTTCCTTATTGACGGGTAACTTGTTATATACGTATCGTCCCTGCGAACTCAGAACACGGAACGGTTTAAATCCCTCGCTGCGGGACCAAAACGAATATGACATAAATGTGACCAGTCTGGTAATCAACCAATCAGAAAGCAGAACTCTGTTGATTCAACGTGATCAGAGCGCCAAAGGTTAGTTATTGGATAAAACCACATCAACCATCTACAACAGTGGAATTTTGGTTGCAGCACCTACCTTGTTAGAGGATACCCATTCACAAAAATTCTGGACTCCGCCCAGGTTCGAGCCAGTGACGAGAACAGCACACCTTTTTTTTTAACAAAACAAGTTATATAAAATATATTACCCCAGCTACAGATGTGGATAACAAAATTAGGAGACCGGTTTCGCAAAATGGCAGTAACATCTCGTATATTCTCCTTAGCCGCTACACGTAACAGCGGTGAACATCAAAAATATTTGGACGTATTAGGTTCACCACTCAATTCAATGTATACACTAGTCGGTTATTAGTCAGAATCACGGCTGACGAAGGTTCAAGGTCAACAGAAACTGCCTTGTTACGCATGACATGTGGTGCCTCCAGTGACTTAAGGATGACAGGTTTGTGATGGTGCATCGACCAAATGCGTCAGGCTTCTGTTCTGTTTTGATCCGGCGGTCGTTGCAGGTTCAGCCATGACAGATTGGCCAGAGCAGCCAGACAAAAAGCAGTTGCGCTTGTTGTGAATGATGCCGGCGTGTTGTAGTTTGGTTCGGCTTATTGCTTGATCTTGCCGGGTTTGGCTTTATGTCTTTGACTTGTTTGTCTCTGCAGTAGTAGTGGTCTCATGTGTGTTAACTTTATTGATGTATGACTCTTGAGCCCGTGCGTAGTTGTTGCAACTGGGTGTTTGCTAGTGATCGTTGTTGTTGCGGTCGTGTGTGCTTGTATGTGTCAACCGCTGCCTTGCGGCACAGGCTTTTGAGCCCAAGGCTTTAAATGAGGGCCCTAATCACTATCCTGTCCAGGTCTGGGTGTCCTGGTAGTATTCGGAGCCCAAATAATCTACGCAAATACAGTGCAAACCAAATACCATACCGCATCGGCCGTCGCGCAGGATAAACCGGATTGCCTTATCTGCTGTTTTCAGCGAAATTATGCTACTGTTAATCCTTTCATCCTACTGACCCCGCCAGCACGAATCTTAGAGCGGAAAATGCTAACTTAAGTCTCAGTAACACAAAGACCAACCTGGGACGCACCCGGGGACAAAAGACACTTTCCACTGGGATATGGAATGTGCGCGCGCTGCTGGGTCGATGCAGCGCCACAGGACGACCAGAACACCGCATTGCACTGATCGCCATGGAACTGATCCGATATGGCATAGACGCAGCAGCCTTGAGTGAGACAAGGCTTGCAGACCAAAGTAGGCCCCGAGAAGTAGGGACTGGGTACACCTTTTAGTGGATAGGTTACTCAGCGGACGGTGCTCGGCAGCATGGTGTCTGTTTCTCAGCTGCTGACCGCATCGATGACAGGCGAATAGCACTTCAGCCCTCAAATGCTGTCCGTGCGCCTATGACTCATTTATCGGTGTTTGTGGTCCAGTTATGTGCCGCATCGATTATACAAGGGACCAGTTCTATGATCAGCTGGCCGTCAGAATCCGGTCGGCACTGGTGAGTGACCTAATATTTGTTCTGGGTGACTTGAACGCCCGGGTTGGGCGCGACTCGGTAGCCTGACCGGGAGTCCTCTGACCGCATGGCATTTATTCAGCCAACGAGAGTGGTGATCGTCTGTTCCACCCGTGTGTTACCCACGAGCTAGCTATCACGAACACCGGATTCCAGCTGGATGCGAGGGACGTCACGACGTGGACTCATCCACGTAGCGGTCATCATTATTTGCCTGATCACGTGACTGTACGGCAGTGCGACATTTGTGGAGTGTGTATCACACCAGTGACACACGGGGCTGACTGTAGCACAGATCATCGGCTGGTCAGGACCAAATTGTTTATTCATGTTTACAAGACTGTTGATTGTAGATAATCCGTACAGCGGCAGAAATAGAACATCAGACGACTGGAGAACTGGGAGACGAAGGCTGCCTTTCAACGTACAATTGCCACTCATCTGCACAACACTTCTGTATCCGCCACTCTCGAGGGTGTGTGGCGGTGCATCACGGAACACTTTATGACAGCATCCAGCGAAACGCTTGGTGTCAAAAACCAGAAGGGTCCGGACTGGTTCGACGACAAAAACGCGGCTATTTCCAACTCGATACGAGGGTGGAATGCGGCGTTTGCCGCCTCCACAGTGGACTCGGACAATGAAAAGGAGAGAGCGACATTCTGCAGTGCTTGCCATCAACTGGCCGAACGTGTTCGCGGAATCTAGGACGACTGGTGGAGGAAACAGCATAAGCGAATGCAAGGGAACGGCAGTCGCCGACAACACAATGAGTTCTGCGATTCGCATAGGGCGATTTACGGTCTATCCGTCCAGTCTACCAAAGCACTATATGGCGTGGACACCGGAGGACATAATGAAAATCTGGTGCACACACTGCTTGATTACTAAACCATCCTGCTACCATTGACTGGATGACAGTGAACAACCCCCCGTAACAGGCCCTCAAATACCCACTTGCTCTCTCCCAGGATTTGACAGAGTTGTAGAGATCGATTGGACAACTAAGCAACGGACAGGCTGCAGACGAGAACGGTTTGCCAAGTGAAATCCTGAAGAATGCGGGTCGGCGTTGGAACGCCGTTTGCTCCAGCTGGTTCACTCCATCTGGGAGCAGGGAGAAATGCCGCAAGAGTTCAGGGGTGCTCTCATCGTACATTTGTTTAAAGGTAAGGGTAGCAAGCAATAACCTGACAGTTATCGGAGCATCAGTTTGCTGAGCTACGCAAGCAAGGTGCTTACAAAAATCCTCCTGAACCGATTGAATGTGGACTTGTTGGAGGCCAATGTTCCCAAGGAGAAGTGTGGATTCCGGGCGAGTAGGAATACAGTCGACCTGGTGTTTGCTGCTCGACAGCTTCAGAAGTGCCGAGAACGGAGCCAGCCCCTGTGTGCCTTTGATTCCGTGAGCCGCGAGGCGCTGTGGACAGTGCTTGGTAGGCTTGGATGTCCAGGTAAGTTTGTTTATTTGATTGAAGTGTCGCATGTGAACACGAGGGCAAAGGTACCATCGTGTGGATTGACCTCTGACGATTTTGACATTGTGACTGCCGTGAAGCAAGGTTGAGTCCTAGCCCCAAGTACCGCGCTAACAGTCGCTTTTCAGGACTCTAGGAAGGACGGTGTTGAGTTGAAGTTCCGGACGGACGGGCGCCTAATGAATACTCGACGTTTCGGTGCCCCAATCCGGTTACATACTTCAACGATGCACATGTTTCTGTTTGCAGATGACAGCGTGCTGTGTGCTCACAGTGAGGACGAACTTCAGAAACTGGTCACGGCTTTCGCGACCGCGGCATCCCAGTTTGGACTGGATATGAACACAGGTAAGATTTTTTCCTTCTTTCAGCCTTCTCTGGACGGAGTTGCCGTTCCTGCATCTGCGCTTAAAATTTGAATCAGTGGAGACCTCGTCGTAAGCTGCGTAGACCTTTGTTACTTGAATGGCAACTTGTCCACAGATCTGTCCGCGGACCGCGAGTTACGAGCTCACGTGGCAAAGGCTAGCGTTGTCTTCGGACTTCTTGGAAGGTGTATCTGGAAAAAACATAGCCTAAAGGTTGCCACTATGCTCTGTGCCTACCGCTCAATGGTGCTGTCTATACTGCTATACGGCAATGAAACTTGGGCATTGTATCAATGGAACGTGCGCTATCTGGGCCTTTTCCGTTTGCAATGTCTGACATCTATCTTGGATATTCGGTGGTCGGACATGGTTTTGAACACTGAGGCACTGCGGCGAGCGAACGTAGACAGAATGGAAGCCATGCTGATGCTGAATCAGCTTCGTTCTCTAGACCACGTCCGTTGGATAGACGATGACCGTGTTCCAAATCAGCTACTATGCGGACACTTGAAATCAGGTAAGCGAAATCCTGGTGGTCAAAGGCAGAGACACCAGAATTTTATCCAGGTGAGTCTTACGCGTTGTAATGTTGACTTTAGATGTTGGGAAGAGTTAGCGTTGAGCCGGACAGCCTGGAGAAACATAATCCGGATGGGCGTCCGCAAGTTTAATGAGCAGCAATTGCGTTGCCGTGGACAGAAGCGCACAGTACGTCAGGGAACCATCGTAGTGACATGACTATATGACGTTGCGATGTGTGCGGCTGTGAATGAGCTGGCCGTTTGGGATAAGTGGGTCACCAACATACTTATAGTAAGTATACAGTCATCTAAGAGACAACGAGTACGTTAGCCTCAAGTAAGTTATTTCCGTTATATCCACTTTTTTCTTATTAACGTTAACAAACGACTGCTGTCGTTTGAACCTCATCCGTTTCTCTTCTCATAAACCTTGATGTCTGTTGCCTTCTACATTTCCTTTTCTTTAGCATTGTTGGTGTACTGTATGATGAGCGTTTTGTCTGTTTTCTTCCAGTCCAACCTTGCGGTTTACACTTCCTTCATATCCTCTCTAGAGTACACTAATTTGTACCCGTCTATTGAACCACTTCTTGCATTATATTTTTGTTGTAACCCATGACTCAATACGCTGGTTCGTCCACGGTATAATAAGAAGATAGATAAGAAATCGGGTGCTGCTCCTCGAAATAATTAACACAGCAAATCCTGGTCCCCAAAATACGCGGCAATCCCCGTTAACTCCACCCAAGACAAACCAAAAGACGGGTACAAAAAAGCAACTTTGTTCTGCTCCGATAACGTGTGTGACAAGGAGGAAATTGCATGGTATTCATAGGATGCATGGTGACCAATCAACATCCTCGAACCAGAAAACCGAAGGATAGACATTGGAAAAGTAGTTAAGGTCATTAAGCTATCAATGCCCATAGTGGAATAGAGGCCAAACAGGTGAAAAAGTAGTGAAGGTCACCTGTCGAATGTTCACGACATTTCCGCCTATTGTGATTGGGTAGGATCGTTTTCTCGAGGAAGGAGGCGGTTTTGGACGGAAAAACAATTTTCAACATTTTTCTTCCCAGTTCATATCTTATTGATGAAGTCTCTCTGTTTTTATTTCTGGAGATATAGAAATTTGAATTTCAAGGTAGTCTGTGAACTGGTTAACCAAAATTGACCAACTGGACACAAACGCCTCAGTTGCACACATGGTCTTATTCCTTCGGGTTTACACTGGATACATGGTGTGTGTGTGTGTGTGTGTCGTAACTGGATCTGCGGCCTACCAACGCGCAAACAACTAACAGAATAACGATCAATGGAAAAGCGGACAAAGGAACGACGGTAAACAGTAATGAACAACGGACTACAGAGTATACAAGACTAGTTCGTAAATTCCCGGCCAATCCAACCACCCGAAGCTAACGCATGAACACCGAAAAACACTGACCTCCGGACAGAACTCCTTTCATGCCACTCAGTCCGAAGACAACATGGTCACAACCCCGTTCATATTTATAGGGTTGGAGCCAGCAACAAGCATAGGTCAAGAGAATGGACCAGACAAAGTTTCAGACAGTGCAGGGTAGGCGTATAGTCTGGATGACAGAGACAGTTGTCATGATGGCTGAGGATGCTCGTGAAGACTGGAGAATGCATGACCCTGACAACGTTGAAGGTCACTGACAAGTGTACTTTGCTAATTTTTTTTCGTCACAATGTTTTCGGGTAACTGGCGCCTTCCCTGATAGTGAGTGGATCCACAAATGGTGCAGCACAAGTCACTCGTGATGACGGTTATTCGCAGGCGTCCTTTGGCTTCAGTCACTGCGACAGACGGATCCGAACCTGATGCCGCCAATCGTATATCATGCAGTATGTCAGTTAACAGTTGATTGTTCGATCGTTGTTACCGTTAGGTCTTATCAGGCCTGGTGACAATCAGTTGATGTGAGGCGCCCAAACAAAGTTTCAAACGCCTCGCGATCGACTGTGAGTCCTGGTGACCAAACTTCTTCAGTGTGATACATATTCCGCAGTTAAACTCTATCTCCAGAGTGGAAATATATGGGACGCCCATCTTGATGCTTCCTGAACCGCTGTTTTGTCAGCTTATTTCCCCCTGTCAGAAAGATCTCTGACTGTATGGCATCAAGTGTGATCCCTAAGCATCGTCCCAGCTGATGACTGTTGTTTCAATGTCTCTGGATTAATTAGTGCACAGTAGTGCCTCAGGAAAACATTGATCATTCTTTCGAATTTCCGTAAGGCACTCTTAAACGTGCCTACAAATCTCTCAACTTGGCCGTTGGAATGCGCATGATAAACCGGGATACGTGATAAATGGCACTGTTGGTACGAAAGTTCTCGAAACTCCACTGGAATTAATTGTGGTTCATTATCATTTATTAAAACCTCCAAAACGCCGAGGATTGTTGGTGCCGTGGATATTCGCTTGGGGAAAACCTGTGGTGATTTTAAGTGTACCTCGAATGCTAACAAATACAAGAGTCCTTCAGATGGGCTTACAATTCATTGTGAACTCGGGACCCTGGTTCTTCAGTCTTAGACCGTGAGTGTAGTTCAGTTTCAGCGTGCATTTCCGCATCTGTTACACAACCTTAGGAAGTTTGAACAAACCTTCGATTTGAGTGTTAATTCCCGATGAACAAGCACAACTGCGAACCATGAAGTTCATGTGACTAATACCGGGGTGGTCGGAGTGCAGCCGCCTCGTTACGCTGTGCTATAGAACTACCGGGGTCGCTACACGATCCGTCAACATTAATCACTCGCTACTCATAGCGAGTGGACCCTCACAATTTGAAGACTGTTTCAGTCTTTCATCTACTGAGTCAGTTGACCATACATTCTGCAAGTACTGTGAAATTTGCGGTAGTAAATTTTTTTTCCGTTGTCTCTGTGGCAATTTAGGCATTTTCTGGTTGTCAGAATCCGGAAAGACTCTGTGAACATCTTCAATATCAATACTGATTAAATGACTGAGCCTTTGTCAGCCAGTGCCTGCGTACATCGATCAAGATTATCATCGAAAAGGTTGTGGTACTCTCCGTGTAATTCTGAACCGATTTTTGCCATCACGTCTCCGTCTATCATTGCCCTTATTTTCCTGTGTGGAAGCATACCGTTGACGACTGGATAACCTGTGGTATATCGAATAAACTGGGCTTAACAACCCATTCCATATCTGATAAATTTAACTTAAGGTATTAAATAAGACGAAAAATTCCAGTGGCGTTTGAATTGCCAAGTTGGGACCCACAGTTCGATTGTCTGACAAATGGAATTTGAGTTCCTGAGGCGTTCCGTGCCACGCGACTGGTCTGTATGTATGCCCGTCCGTGTAACTGATCCCTGTTTTCTCTGACATTGTTGCAATATCCAAGGCACTGTCAGATCGTAGGCCTACTTTCGTGCCATTCAGTAAAATGTCAACATACTTTCTGCTACTTGGAATGTCACCATCGAATGCGTCGAAGTCAGTGTTGGATCGATTGCCATGGTGAATCGATCTCTCTCTGGGCTCTCATGAACTTTTGGATGAAATTGCCCTTCCACACTGAAATTCTTTACGTTCGCGGTTTCCGCATGCGTGCGATTTTGAACTCGACATACTGGTGCAAAAGGCCAACTTTCACAAAGTCAATTCACGCTCGAAAGCCTTGATACGATTTCTGTTATCTGGATATCTCCTGCTGTATTGACGACCACATCCTGATAGTTCCTCCATCACAACGTTTGTTCCCATTCAATCCAGTTTAGTTTCTGAGATTCATTAACTTTTGGGTCTCATCTGCCACAGTTTACAATGTCATATCTGGGCCTTTCTTTAGTTGCGATACCTAGTTTACACACAAAACGGCGTTTTAAACTGACCACTGTCGTGATCTGGCAGCTTGAACTTCTCACGGTTAACCACACCGGCGAATCTTAAAAGCCCCCAGAGTGTTGTTTGCTGTGTTGCAGGCATTGAAAACGAGCGCCAAACATTGACGTATCCCAAGTGAATGTGCTTGTTAAGTACTGTATGACGTTTGGGAATGAGCATTGACGTGGGTTTTCTGGCAGAATGCAATTACATGAGGTACATGCGTTTTATATACGAAAAATTGCAACAAGTTAAATGGTACCTATTTGACTTGCTTTAATTTTTCATATATAAAACGCATGTACCTTATGTAATTGTAAAATCCCGATCAGAATGCATTTACACTGCTTTACGTTAAAGTAGTCTTAATTGAACACTTTCGTTCTTATTTTCTGTATCCTTAATGAATAGGCCCTCTCAACGCCTGAAACAAGCTTCGAACTGACCCCGCCGTCTAGCTGATAGCTAAATTCCATCGTTCAATTGGATAATGACTGTTGTAGACTATGCGGTTTAAACTGCTGAACGGTCTATTTTCGTGTAATGTCCTCAGTCCGCTTTTGGTGAGTGACTTCATACTGTTCGTGCTGCTGTTTTAGAGGCCTGTGAACTTCCTCAATCAAGAATGATGTGATGATTCGCCGCCTCCGGGCGCCAACTTTTGCAACCCTGCCAACCGTGTGGAATCAAAGCACGAAACGTGGGAGCGTACATTCATGTCTGTCATTTGGGACCAGTGTGACAATCAACTAACTAGAAAGCATAGGCTCATTGATCCAAGTTGGCCAGACTGTTGAAGGCTAGTAAGACCAACAAGTGCAAACAGACAATTAGATAGAAGTACATCAGTCATCTGCAAGTGGGCCACAACGTAACTCTTAAGCAGTGACGGCATACCCACTACTTAACGTGGTTACTGATATGCCCTGCAGAAGCATCTAGTCGTGAACCAATAGACTCACTAGGGCCCCAACCCAGGAGACGGACAATACTAACAATTCCTAACGCGTTAGTGACTGTCTTGTATAAACCACACTAAATGACGTAAACATCTTGATCTGTACATGCTCAGGTGTTACCTAGTTGCCACCGTTTGATGTTTAACCTTCTCGTTGCCTATCTGATGCATATGGTTGGATAAAAACTTTGGGCCATCGAAAATCTCAGCACATTAGTCATTCTCAGTCGGTAACGGTCATGTTTAATCAGCATTGGTTAGCACTGATTCCATCTTGGTTTTATCAACTTTAGGTTGGACACCGTTTTAACGCAAACACTATTCCAGGTAGCAGAAATCTGTTTTGTAAATGCACGCGCCGCTTTCATCTGTCTAATCCTCACCATCCGACACTCAATTTCTGTTTACACGAAATGGTCAACAACCGTCAAAGCTCTCCTGTTTAGCTACCGATTAAAGTTACGGAAATGATCCACTATCTTCTATGTTGAAGTCTCAAGGCTAGACTGTGCAGAATGAGCAGTTTCATCCAACGACATATATGCCCTGTTGAAATTATCAGTCTTGTTTTCATTGTCGATCGGGCATAGATGGCTAGGTTCTCTAAACGCCTCAGACACTGTTCATTTTTCCCGTGTATAAAAAAATTGGAGAAGAAAGTGAAAACACAGATTTTGACGGACATCACTTCGGTGTATCATATGCTTCTTGTAAACCTTAACTTGTTCTGATTTATTAGAATAGTTCATGGACTGTATATCTTAGTAATTGTTCTGGCTTCAAGCATTTGTGTATCTTTCATTTCCCATTTGTCTTCTGTCTTCTTTTGCAACAGACAGTCTTAGCAGTGGAACTGAACCATATGAAAGAACTTCTCACAGGTGCCTTCTCAACAAAATATTCCAGTGAGCTATATGATTGTTCTACTGGTCATCTACTGGTCCCAAATTTCGTTTTCTTGGTAATACTGGCTATTTATAACATTTTCATTTATTCGCAGTTAACGTAGTTCGTTCGGTAGTTTTCTAATTCTGATCAGGTATAAATACTGTAGTCTAGTTACGCTGTATTCTGAAATGTGCTGTGGACTTATCCATTCCGTCCATAGATTACCCAAATTTCTTGAAAACTGAATTGGCTAGTGACAAATAGATTAAGGATAACACAACGCCAAGAGCAAGTTGCAATACTCTACGTTTTAACCACCTCGGGTGACCTTCCTCAGTAGTGTTGTAATCGAAATCACATGTGTGATCACAATGTGATTTCGGTTACAACACCACTGAGGAAGGCCACCCGAGGTGGTCGAAACGTAGAGTAGTACAACTTGCTCCTAACTTTATGTTATCCTCAATCTATTTACTAATAACATGTTAAACACGACGCCCAAACTATTCAACTTCATTCGCACTAAATTTGGTGCGGATATCTTACAACTGAATTGGATAGCTTATTGCGACTGAGTTTTAAGGTTGCGAACCGCGACACAAATTTCCGCGCGGATTTGTTGCGAGATGAACCGACGTGTTCCACAATTAGTCAGTGGAGGTTCGTTCCGTTAGTATAAACGAAACCTGGAAGATTTGGTTTTGATAATTGAGGAACTCTATAACGTATAACGATATGGCGCATATTATCCACTATCTTTAAGGAGTTTTTTTTGTAGAACACGGGTAACCCTGTATCACTTCTGACCTGTCAGTCATCAAGTTCCTAAACTCATTGTCAGTCCACTTTTTTTGAACTGTCAAATTAGTCTAAAATCTTGTTGACTTCACCAGCCCCTGGACACCAACAGGATTTACTAGGTCTGCAATCAACCCTAATTCATGTAATGTGTTACCCCGCGACATAATGTTCTGAGGAAAATGCAATGAATAAATGAGTACAGTCGGCGAGTTTTTTATCAATTAGATTAAATATATGCAGTCCAAATAGCATGTTTATCCAGGTTACGTACAAGTTTGGCTTCATTTAGTGGAAATTAGGCGTAGCAATTAGGCTGTAGCAGAGTGAATTCGGTGTGGGAAAGTACAACGTGAGATTGAGGGAATGCTCGGAAAATGGCTGGAAGTTTAAAAAAATTCTTGTGGCCACGAATAACCGAACTATATGGTTCGATCTGAATTGTTCTTTTCCGTTTGTATATGTGCAGGTTACTTGGTCGACTATCCTGATTGTGTGCATTCTCATCGGCGGACTGTGACTGCTCCTTAACTCCCGTTGTGGCATATCGTTAGAACAGTAGTTTTGGATGCGCAGTTCAACTCTGACCATTTCCGTTAACCTAGCTTTACGTTCTCGTGTGATGTTTCTTTTGGTTTTGTTTTTAGTCTAGTGAAAAGTGGTACCCAACGTCGTCCAGTTCGTTCAGATTCGAGTACGGGCACCCAAACGGAACTGGTTGTTGACCAGAAGAGCTTCACCGACTACCATTCGGTTTCTAGAAGTCCAGCTTTTACAAGGCGACGCCTCCGCTTTAACGCTCAATCACACAGTGCCACACAGACAGACGATGGGGACCAACAGTTTCATATGTTTTCGACTGTGACCAAATCAGGGAGTGTTATAAGTTCACACTGGCAAGGTTGCACAACAAACGTGCTGTGTCGCAAATTTACCTGCGTTCCTTCATCTTCTGAAAGCTCGGCTACCTATAGCGCACTACACTGCAGGTATGTACTTAGGAGGTTGGTGTTCAATATTCTTAATAGCCTTTAAGACTTTCAGACCTACCGTTTCGTTTTGTGCTTAAAGTGTGTTATGGTCAGGAAACTATATATCCTGAGCCACACACACTTTTGTATACGGTGAATCCATCAATACAAATTGTTAATGGCGTTTTTCAACCTTAATACCGTCTCTTGTCATCAAGCGCATTTGCCAGCTCCTGGCAACTTGGCTGTATTCTGTTCGCACGCACTCGAAGTATTCGCACATCAACCAGTTTCAAATTTAGCTTACTTGAACACCTGGGGCAAAAAACATTTGGTCCAATATGTACAGATCATTAGATTTACAGTCTGCTCCGGAACTGATGCAAAAGTGCACATTCTTTTCATCATATAACTGTGGGCTCTACTTCCTAAATTATTGCTGTGCTTGCTGACATAGATCTTTATGTTACACAACTCACTCTCGCAAATGATATTTTGATCTATCTACAATTAGATATTTTCCGGAAACGCCTTACTTGGTTATTGTTTCTTACCCCCGCAGACAAAATCAGTTGTCATTGCACTCTGCATAATAACTTTGTAAAATCAAATGACGGTACCTCAATGGAATACAAAGGAAACCAAAGTTCATCATCAAGCTCAGTGCTTCGTATTTTTTGCGTCTGTGATAACTTTCGACAGATCTTTAATTACTAATCCCACAATTTACCCTCATAAATTCTCTTGCGTTCCTTGTGCGTGGTGTTAAGTCTTGTCGGTAAACAGATCATAGGTCATCTGACTTCCTGATATGAAATGACCGAAATATTCCTCAGAGGGTTAGACTCAGACTATTTAGCTTTGGTTTTAGAAACCGGGTTTTGGTCAGTATCCTTTCTCGTACGTGTAACCGTAGCTGACACCAACTGTTAGCTCGAAAAGACACAACCTCAGACCAATCAGCAAGGCTAAATGTGTTTTCAATAATCATGCAGGATGGTGATCAAATGATAATCTGCATTGATTGATGCGAAAGCACACGATGGCTAAGCGTGCACAACTAATTAGCACATGAGAAACGACCGACAAACGAATAATCATGATTGGATCAAAAATCGGCATTACGGACACAAGGCGACTTGCATGCCACCCAATTGGATCAAGCAAGCCACTATCCGATTAGTACATAAGCGAACTAGTTGATCAATAGATTTGAGTGTTTTCATAAATGGAGTTGTGTTTTGTACAACAGCGGAGTTCGATCGTAGCACAATCTTAGTTTATTATTTCACGAAGGGCCACATCATGCTGTCAACAAGTAATGTCAATCCTTGAACTATTATTAAGAAACCTGACACCTTTTTTTGTACTGTTGTGCATCATTTTAAGTTTCGTCTGTACACTGTTCAATTCTGATATCTGCCCAAAGTATTCATACTTTTTAAGCACACATCCATATGGATTTACACAGCTTTGCTCGATGAATGCAATGTCTCTACAGATGACAATTGTTTTAGCAATATTGTTAGTAAAAGCATTTTGAAATTTTGTTCCTTCCAGTACGTCTGATCAGCAGGTCTTTCCAATTCCTATTTTTTCTGTGATATGCCAATCTATAATTATAGTTCAAATTCACTGGTATCATTGTTTACCAACACTTTCTTTCTTCAGCTTGTTCCTTTCTGAGATTGTCAAGTAGAATTTCTCATTATTTTGCGTCGTTTATGTTCTTACTAATACGATCGCGAATGTCAACGCATATTAAGATTGTAAGATATCCGCACCCGATTTAGTACGAATGAAGTTGAACAATTTGGGCGTCGTGTTTAACATGTTACTGATAAACAGATTGGGAATAACACAACGTTACGAGCAAGGTGTACCACTCTACGTTTCGACCACCTCGGGTGGCCTTCCTCAGGATTACACCACTCCTGAGGAAGGCCACCCGAGGTGGTCGAAACGTAGAGTATTACAATTTGCTCGCATATTAAGATTATTTAATGGCCATTTGGTGCTGAATAATAACTGACGTGATTCAGAAGTGCATTAGAATAACTGATTCCAAGAACTCACCAACACTACGTTCTTAACTGAGCCACTTGAGTTGCAGAGAACGGCATTTTACCGTCCGGGCGTGCCACATCTGTATAAACCTACTAGGGTCTGTCGTGACTGTTTCATTGGTGGTTGAATTCCAGCACAGATTTGATACACATATTCGGAATAGCAAACCAAGTATTCGGATGGATTGATCATGAGAATCATCGATACAGAAAGAAACTTACCCTCGATCTCTCACTGATGATGCTAGCAAGCTGTTTGCTACATTACAATCATTGTATACTTGATTGGCCGTGGCTGAGTTCATTCTTCCTTTCATAATCCTCTGACTCGCTTTCCAAGTCTTTCCAAACCGCCCAGTACAGATTCAGATGCACATATGCATCCTCAGCTTCCTCTTATCTGTTAGTTACCTGGAAATCCTGTGGAACTTTTGGAATAAATCATGTGAATTCACTGCGAATAAATTTAGAACACTTCCATTAAGTAGACAAGCGGCACCGACTTTTGCTGGCCAGAATCGGATTTTGAAAATAAATTTTCGTAATTAAAGAAAATGGAGTTGTCACATGAACCCCGTTTAATATCACAAAAGAATCTCAAAAATCTAAAAAATGGCGATTTGTAGACGTTTTCAACCTGTTTCCATAAATAACCAATTCTCATCTTTGTACTGTGTCCAAGTGAAGGGGAGGAGTTTCTCAAAAAACTGCCAAAATCGTGCTGAATTACGTCTGTTTGCACACCACACAATACGCTATGCCCCAGTTGATTTCAGGCGAAGGTTGAAAGCTTCATACCCTAAGTGACACACACTCATCACAAACTATTGTGGTACTTCTCTCGCAGTGTGCCAGTATTTTACAATAGACATGAGTCCTGCTGATTGGGTGACTACTTGTGTTGTAAAATGATTTCTTGTGTGCGAGATAATTATGGGCAGCCAGGGATTGTGTTCAAATGATCGTCAGCCAGTTGGGTGGTGGCGAAAATTCACCTCAAACATTTTCTTACTTATAAGTAGTCTGACGTCTTTATATTGTTTCATGCCAGCGATTGTTCAAAGGCCTCGTTAAGGCACGGTGATTACTGCCAGAATAGGATGCGGTGGTTTCACTTCTAATCGGCTTATATCGTTGAACTGAAATGAACATAGTTAGAGTTCCCCTGTTAACATGATGTAATTCCAGTAAATCAAAAACCCTTATCCATTTACAGTTATTCGCCGTCAAATCATGACAAAACATTATTTCACTTGATCATCATATTTTTCACAGTTCGGTTCCGATAAAGCACGCATACAGTGTGGCCAACACCGAAGAATCTCCCAGTCGTGTGCAGTTTACCACAACACTAGCACGTTTCTCAACGGATTGCCCCCTTGATTCAAACGTTCACCGGACCGCTCCCCTTTCCCGATGGAAGTCGAGCGAACCGCATGATAGACAACGTTTTTACGCTTACGCTGATCTTTCGTTTGATGACTTTTTGACGGAGGTGCATGCAGAACGGGTTGTTCTGCCGACGGACCCCGACGCGTGCGTCTGCTCGGAAGCCAGCCTTGAGCCTAATACGCAAATCCTGGAGTTGAGATTCAATCAAAGTTCTATTAATAGGCTGTTCGATACGGACGCCAGCTCCTGTTCGACAGCCTACGAATCGGTTGTGGAAGTACGTCTGTCTAAACCTCTAGACTTTGCACAATTTTGCATAATCTGCACACTTTTCGACTGTCGTCATTGGAGGTCGCTTGCGAAATGAATAAACAGCCTGAGCATAGAAAATATTCTCAAGCGTTCCTTTGTCCGTACTGCATCCTACGATGTAGATGATCCGTTTAACCGTCATCTTGTTGCCATCCAGGACTAAAAGCATGGGTGTACTTGTTTTATTTACTACAATGGGACTCGTCCAAGTTGATTAGGTCAGTCACCAACCCCTTCGTATAGTATGAAGCGACATTACCGTCTTTTGGTTGGTTTTGGCTGATCAACATTGTAATACTAATGACGTGTTGCTAAGTCAAGTTCACAATTTGTAAACCACCCAACTTTTCCCGCCGTGTGACGCGTTGAGTCACGCGTTTTGTCACGCATTGTCTGATAAACGATCCCATTTCATATTATTCTACTTTGTCAAGTGTAGCACTTTTAAAAAGTTTCCACTTTTACCATTTCTTGCTCCCATCCTGTACATTTTTGTTAGTTGCATAGTCACAAATTGTGGCACCCTGATGAGTAACATACCTCAAAATATTTCCATATTAACTGTTGGCACCCCCCACATTTTCCGTGCGCGCATTGCTGTGCAACGTAACAGCTAGTTTGCAGCTCAGATTTGGGTCAGAAGCTGCATTGGTTGGGGTTGGTCGGTCATAATTGTGAGCGGTTTCTCATGGAATTCTTTGTGATATCGCTGTGCTTCAAGGGTTAGACGATTGTACAGCTTAACTGCTGGTCCATCGTATCTGGGCAATCTTTAAAATTGCAGCATCAATGTTGTTCGTGATTCATTCGAGCTCACTTGTACGGCGATCTGCTGAGCAATGGGCAAAGAACTCTCGAGGAAGAAAAGTTAGATTTGAAGAAATGTCAGGCACGTGTTACACAAATCTCCGTAACCGACTCTGCGAGTGTATGTTAAAAATCAATCCAAAATGTCATATCACCCAAGGCTACTATCAGAGGGTAAGTTAAAAGTGAGTACTGTCGGAGTAGATGGCACTTACGTGTAGAACAAATAATCGACGAAGTCAACTAATTTGTTTTTCAATGGCGAACTACTTGTTGTTGAGTGAAAAAGCAATGAACGTCGCCAAAATGCTTGACGTGCGACAGCTTAAGCATTTAGTGTGGGTTACACCTAGATAAAGTAAGACTGATTATTCATGTTATTTTCCGGTATATGTATAGCAGAATGAGAATTGCTCAGCGCGGTTTGATGTTGGCAGTTTTATGTCCAATCCACCCAACTTCCGACTGGATTATGGCGTATGTTGTTGAGACCACACCACTGTCGAAGTTTACCGGGGAAACCGATGGCAACAAACCACGCGAAAACACGAGGGTCGAGAGTTTTAGTGGCAGACTGATGTTTGTGTTGTGTTGTAACATGGCCGGAGAGTAGTTTCTGTCCTTGGTTGCCAGGAATGTTAAATCCCCGACGGATACTTGATGTGCATGCTAAGGACCTTTTGTGCTGACACACTCATTCACAGAATGAATGGATGACTCGCTCAATAATTATCACTTGGTGATTCGAGACAAACCATAAACGGAACTTACAGTGAAATCTAACCTTGCTGTTTTCCGTTCAGTATCACTCCCCATTACAATTACGGTGGGTTTTCTAACACCAAGCCGATATTGTCAACTTCAACCCCACTTTTGTTCTGTAGATTTTAGAACAAGACTTGCTTTCTGTGTTTAATTGTCATGTTGATAAAGCACCACGCCCCATGTTACCAAACCGACAATTCTGGACATCAGTTTTGACATCTAATTGACCTCAAATTCAGGCCTGTTTGAGGCAGTTGTGCGATAAATTGTTTCTTTACTCGCTTGGTAACCAGGATGAGATGAATTGCCAGTTAATTGACCCGGTTACAAATAACCGAGAACAGAAGGTTCGCCAAACTACGTTTTTACTTTAAATTATGGCAATACCAACCGGAGTAAGAAAATCAGGCAATGTAGGTTGCAGACTGTGTGTTTGGTTACAGTTACACAACCGTGACGACAAATTGGACGAGGGGAGGTTAAGTGTCCGCATGTGCTTCTGAGCGTGAAGGCTACAGTTACGAAATCGGTTGCCGGTAGCCGCGGCAACTGTAAACATTCAGACCTACTATTTTCTTTCGGTTTCTTGGCCCTCGATAGGCGATCTGAAAAACATCCTTTCTACTGACAGAAAACGCTTCGAGTTGGCCAAATGGGTAGCGTTCGAAATCGTTTCGATCACATCGCTAACAACCCGTGGTTGTGGCTGTCTGTCATCCGCCCGGGGAATCTCGCAACTCGGCAACGTGTCCAGTAAGCCTAATCGTTCAGTTATTCAGGCGGACGCAAGCTCAACAGGATTTGTTTGTGAACACACGTGGATAGGCAGACTTAGTTAATCTATAGCGCTTCGGCGAATTGCAGGATGCATCTCCTGATGTTCCTAAGTAACACTTTCAGCCCCACTCCTGTCGAGATGGTTATGCTTCAGTGATTAACTTATACTGAAAATCTCGGAAATCAGAAGTTCCAGAAGTTCTGCAAAACATAGAGCGACTGGATTCAGTGTTTATCCTTGGCTTGACTACAACTCGTTCTGAGATGCAGGAAGAGAAAGTCATGTGATAATCGATGGGCTGAACAAGTTAGTGGGGCTTCAGACCTGCAACGGATATCTTTGCTAAGGTTCACGTGAGGTATGATGTAGATATGACTGGCTGTATGCAACATGGTCGGTTTCATTCTCGTTGTTCTATAGATAGGTCACGACCACACAATGCCCGATAAATTCTCTACCAAAGATAGACTGGAAACGTTTTTGCTGTGCAGTGAATTTCGGTGCAGTTGAACAAACGTGAAGCACACAGAGAAAGAAAATAAATCATTCTCGCCAATATAGCGTAAAGAATAGTCCCAATTGAATACTTAACTGTTCTAGCAAATCATCTGAATGATAACGTCTTAACGCCTGAAGTTTTGTTTCAGCTTGAGAAAGCCTTCCGAACTCGTAATGATAGGGCTACTTATTATAATCTTATCTACAGGCCGGAAATTAAGTGCCCCTTGGGAGCCACTCCATACACTATGATCTCACAATCAGTTCATGTGAGAATTCCCTATCTAGCCAGACACAAACCTGTGAAATGTGGTATACCTTCATTTTATCAGAACAAGTGAGTGAACAGATAAACATTTGGTGTTAGTGCACACGAGGATTACGGATCAATCGCGCTATGAAAGTCTGTCTCTCTCGCATTTGTTATGATAGAATGATGTTCACATTTTGACGCTGGAAGGTGAAATCAGTTATCAGAACAACTGGGGACTAGCAGTTCATTTTCGGTTAGCTGACAAACGTGAGCTAGGGCTTGTATACCACCGCAACCGTACTACTATATTGCAATACAGGTGGTGAATGTAAAATCAAACATCAATTCACTTCATCCAGTTGCACACTTTGCAAACCACGATACTTCTTGGATAGCATAAGGTTTTTAATAGTACGATCATTCGTGCACACTAAATATGACCCGGATAGACAACAACGAAGGAATATTATGGTGATCTATCTTTGTTAATTCCATGGTAAACAAGGCTGTAAAGCCCAAGAAATTTAGTCCACCCAACCAGTTACAAGACGAAAAATCAATAAAATGTGACAGTTTGAATTTTCCGCTCCATATGTCACATTTAGAGTTAGAAATTGTAAAGGGACACTCGAGTTAGGCGGTGTTAATTGTCTACAAAATTGCATCTAAATGTATGCAGTAGCGGAATCCAGGAACAGATGGGCATTGCTCTTGTCATCCTCGGTTGTTGGTGTTGAGCTGTAACGAGCCTGATTCAATCTGTTAGTATCATTTGTGCCGTGGAGTTTTGTTGGAAGAACCCATTTTTTCCGTCCAAAACCGCCTCCTTCCTCGAGAAAACGATCCTACCCAATCACAATAGGCGGAAATGTCGTGAACATTCGACAGGTGACCTTCACTACTTTTTCACCTGTTTGGCCTCTATTCCACTATGGGCATTGATAGCTTAATGACCTTAACTACTTTTCCAATGTCTATCCTTCGGTTTTCTGGTTCGAGGATGTTGATTGGTCACCATGCATCCTATGAATACCATGCAATTTCCTCCTTGTCACACACGTTATCGGAGCAGAACAAAGTTGCTTTTTTGTACCCGTCTTTTGGTTTGTCTTGGGTGGAGTTAACGGGGATTGCCGCGTATTTTGGGGACCAGGATTTGCTGTGTTAATTATTTCGAGGAGCAGCACCCGATTTCTTATCTATCTTCTTATTATACCGTGGACGAACCAGCGTATTGAGTCATGGGTTACAACAAGATTATTCACAGTGTACCGATTATACGTTATGTGATCTTACTTCTGTTTCGATCTACTGAGCCCGTCTCATTGAATCTGCACGCATGTGAATGTATGCAGTTGATCTTGAAAATCACCTATCTGATAACATTTCATCATTCAAAGTAAAGTTCCAGTTGTGTGTTACTCTTTTGTTTGGTGTATCTGTTCAACTGTGCCAAATGGAGTTTTGTACAGTTGAACCACATCATTCCTAATCTACGAATTCCAGTGGTTTTTTGGCATTTATTTCTTACATTATCTTTTCTCCAGTTTATGCAAACGACCGAGCAAGAACTGGTTCCGAAAGAAAAATCCAGTCGGTAAGTTCGCTGATGTCTAAAAACGTTTTGAGCTCTTACACGGAATCAGAACATGGAGTGTTATTGGAGCAGTGGGTAGGAGATAACCGCTCAGGATAACAAAGACTGCTGTGGCACTCAGAGATATCACTGACTATCACTTTTATCTACTTCTTCCTGCTTACGTGCCATGTCTGGGCTGATCACCATCCCCAATCCGATCAGCTTGTGTCCATCTGACTGGTTCAGAATAGTGATCAACACGTTGTTCCACGGTGCCACGCCATAGTCTGCTATCATTTGAACTTTTTTTTCCAACCTCCACCTGTCTCTGCTACCAATGGTCTTGGAAGCCAAATACTTCTTGGCCTGCACAACACCCAGTAAATTGGCCCCATGTGACGAAGTTTGGTCCTATGTCAGTTTTTATTCATCTCAAGCTGTGCCTATCTTCCTCTAGCCAAAACTGGGCTGAATTGAGAAGGGAATCACACAATAGTGTTTCGTACCTTGAAGGTACAAAGTACACTCCGAAATCACTTATGCATGTCCACTGACATTTATTCCGGATAATAACGTCATTTACTCAATTTGGAATTATCAGCTGGTTGTATGTATATCTTCCGAAACTTTAATAATCAATAAATAAAGGAGCGAATTCAGTTAGTGAGCTGTGATAAAAAAAATATAGGTGTGTTATGATGTGTAATAGATTGAGCGAACATGGTTGGTTCGGAAGAATAATTCACAGTAAACCTATTAGAGGAATCCATTTCTCCGTCTAGAACCGCCTTCTCCCTCGAGAAAACGATTCTATCCAATCAGACTGAGCGAGAATGTCGTGAACAGTCGAGAGGTAACCTTCGCAATTTTTTTTACCTTTTCGGCCTCTATTCCACTATGCTCATTGGTGGCTTAGTGACCTTAACTACTTTATGATGTCTTTCCTTCGATTTTCTGATTCGAGAATGTTTGTAGGTCCCCCCTTGTCACAAACGTTGTTGGACCGGCGCAAAGTTCCTTTTTGCAACCGTCTTTTGGCTTGTCTTGAGTGCAGTTAATGGGGACAGCCGCGTTATTTTCGGGACCAAGATTTTCCGCGTTAATTATATCGAGGAGGAGAATCCGACTTTTGTCAATCGCACTGTTACACGGTGGACCAACCAGCGTGTTGAGTCGAGGGTTTGCAACAAAAGTGAAATATGCAAACATGAGTAAAAGTGAAGAAACTTGTACGTAAAGTGATAAACTTTATGCCTTCCCGTCCGAAATGTTTGGTACTTTTGATCCAATTTACCCACAGAGCCAGATGCAGAATATCTGCATTTTATTTGATCCCACTGGAATTACGCCCAATTGTACTGAGTAGATTCGGTATCGCGAAGGGCAAAACATAATCAGAAATGATACTGTATCACTGTAAGTCAGTCTATTGGATCGATAATGGTTGCAAACCCAACACCGGTTGGTCGAGTTTAATGGGCCTCACGCCACTGCGCGCTTGGGTTTTCGATTACTTAACAGCATGGTGAAAGAGCTGGCGGGAACAACAGAACGATTCATTGCCAAAACCTGGTTAGCAGTCAGTGATATTGTTTGGGGACAATCAGCGTGGCATGTAACCCGCCGTTCTTCGTGACAAGCGCCAATCCATTATATCGATGTGTAATATCGGCTTCAGAGGCCATCGTAATTTGGCTGAGTCGATCCCTTGGATCATTTGGTGGAATCCATATGAGACAGTGGGTAACAAAGTCCAAATTTCCGAGCTCTCAGTGTGGACTCGTAGTTCAGCTAGTAGACCGCTTGCCGCGTTTGGGCGTGCTGTTTCTGTCGCTGGTTCAAATACAGCCGAATCCCTGATTTTCCACAAGTGGGTCTCAACTAAGTCCTATTAAGGCGCTGGAATATATATATATATATATGTATATATATATATATACCAAGTGTAATTAAGCCCACATGTTCATTTATGTCGAGGACAATATTGAAACCAAACTTGTCCTTTATGTTTTGACTTCGGCCGTTTTGGTCATGCGCACCCGAAGATCAGAAATGCACGCTCAGTACGGTCAACGGATTTTTGATTGATCATATAGGTAGCTGGGCTTGAAGTAAATTCTTGCAGCAAACAATCATCATAAGCCGATGTTACCAAACATTCCGAATGAGGTCGTCGTATCGACTGAAGTCCGATGGCGGCTTTCATTTGTCCGTAGACACGACTCTGCCTGGGAGTAGTTCTGTAATGCTAGCTCATCAAAAAAGTACGACGGAAAAGAATTGTTATATTGTCTGAATAGTTGGGTTATCCTGATATCTTCTCAGAAAGACTTCTATTCGCGTAAAAAAGGAACATCTCATTACTTTGTTATCTTATAAACGTTTAATAGAGAGGACTTTTCAGTTTCGATTCAATACTTCGTCAGTTGTATAACTTGTTGGCGTTCAAGCTATTCGTGATGTAAACCAGCATAAGCATCACGAAGCTTCCCACCATCGTAACACATCACTAAGGTTACCCTCAATAAGTGGCGGATACATGAGTCAAAACAATATAATCAACCGACAATATGAGATTGCTGATATGCCAACACACCACACAAAGCCAACTAGCGAGATAACCAAATAATGGCGTCCTTCATACTGAGGTGCACACAGAAAATAAAGTTGAAAGAGCTATTTGGGGTTGCTGATGGATAGATATTTGACGAACACCTTCACGGTGGGCGGAACGGAGCAGATATTACCTTAAAAACGAACCAGTTGCAGAGGCCTTGAAGATAACAATCTACACAATCAGCCATTGAGATGGGGGTGAATTTTCTGGAAGCAGTAAGATGTTCGGGTGAAGAATATGCCTTACTGATGAGCTCTGATAAGAACGAGACTCGGCTCCAGTGTTTGTTTCCGAAGGGGGCCGGGGGAAGAAGTCTGTAGGAACACGAATACTGACTGTTGACGATGTTTAACTTCATTAACCAAATTTTGTGATGCCCATCGGTAATTGTCTTCAGTGGAATGTTCGGAAAATGGGCACTAAACATTAGATAAGAATGGAACAGTTTGCTCTGTTGATGAATTTGTATAATGAAACTAGAAGGTTGATTTCGCCAGATGGTGGTTTCATTCTATATTTTCTCGGCAACTGCTACACACCTGCAGTAAAATTAAATTAATGGCAAACTTTCACACACTTACTAGTCTGTCAGTCGTCACAGCGGTCACACACAAACCATACTAAGTTGCATTCGGTAGGACAAGAAATTGCGGACGACAAACATACAACTTTAGCTGAGACAACTGTTGATGCTTTACCCATTGGTGATGATCGTTTAACGACGACCTACATAATTTAAGGCGGGTGTAAGGATGAGCCTATTGGATATAGAAGACAAATGAATAAGAACACCTGCAGCTATTTCACTTTCGCATACAGTATCAACCACTTAGTGTTTTGCTGAATTTAGTTTGTGTTCATGGCTTTCGGACCATTCTAATAGTATCCCTATTCTCTTATAAAATCGAAACCTGTTGGATTAAGTTGCAGAGCGTAACAGTATTTGCACAGAGAAACACCGTTACTCACCTGAAGGTCTTTTATATGTACAGTTTTACAGAAGGTTTAAATCCCAACCTGAAGGATGATGCCTTTTTTGACGTACGAGGTATGTTTCAGTCAGTAATTGATACGCAGAATGTTCTAAAAGTGGTAGCTCTCAGTTCACTTAATGTATAAATGATTCCTTTGGTTTTTTGTAGATGCTATAGTACCACATGACAATCCAGAATAAAAAAGACATTGTGACAGCTAAGAGGGCAGCATTGCACGGCTTTTCTATACCTACTCATAGTTGAGTTTGTTTCATTATTGTGTCCTAGGACACACGGGACGCGTTGATCTGTCGGCGTAGGTATGTGTATGTGAATCTTTTGTGATGAAACGCCTCTAAAATTTGCCTGTCTAGACCAGATGACAATTTTATGTAATTGGATGTAGCCTCCATCTGTGTTTCTCCCAAGGTACCACCGATAGTATACAGATAACAGATGGAGAACGAGGTACATGTTAAACTTCGGGCCAAAGTGCTGAACATCTTTGTTGTATCTCTATAGCGTGTTTTGAAAGACATACTGCGTATGCAAGTATGTCATATAAATGGCGAACTGCATGTGTGGCTCACGATGTAGGAAGCGGAGAGCGGTATGAACTGGATGATCAGCGAAATAACAGTTACATGCATGACGGGTACGTGTCGGTCACATCAAAATGTAGAATCATGAATGCTCAATAAAATTTTCATAAAACACGCGTGTATAACGCCATTAAATCGATTGGCTATACGATAAAACCTTGCCCAACAGCAAGGACAGCAGGGGACTATTTGCCAATGCCCCACAAGAAAAAGTGGAAACCTTTATAGTGTGCTACCACAACAGATAGCCAAATTCTTCCTTTGTGATGGAACAATTAAATTCCTAGTAAAAAAATGATTTCAGCATTTTTTACGGGGGTTGACTTGTTTAAGTACATTGTTATCAGTAGTGGATCCCAGTTTTTCGGTATGGAATTTATGTAGCTTTTGGAAGGGGATGATGGGCGGCATACAAAAGTATGTCAAACAACCTAGTAATTATCGAACTTGCAGAACGCCTTAATGTCACATATTGAGAGAGTCCATTCAAACGATCAACTATGGGGTTAAGCAATGGTGACAAGCCTAAGCTGCATGTTTATCAGCCCAGAAAACTGCGCCCCATGCGATTGTGGGTAAGACTTCGTGGTTAATGCAGGGAAGACAGTTAGGGTTTAGACTAAACACAATGTAATTATTATAAGGGAACGAAGAAAGAATGCGAGTTGCAAACCAAACGAATTATAGACAACCATCGTACCCGAAAACTTGGCAAATGCTTGGGTAATTTAACAATTTCGAAGAGACCTGATGGTGAAAAATCAGGGCTCCGGTTAGATTCGAACCAGCGACAGATTCCATATGAGACTAAGGGGTGGGTGGGTAACAAAGTCCAAATGTGAAGTTTTCCAGCTCCCGGCGTGGCCTCCTAGTTCAGTTGGTAGATCGCTTGCCACGTTTTTGCATGCTGTTTTTGTCGCTGGTTCGAATCCAGCCGGAACACTGATTTTTCACAATTGGGTTTCTTCTAAACAGACTTCCCATCGGCACAGGCGTGCACGTGCAATTCTGTCCTTTCATACCACGGGTTTTTGTTTCTCGTTGCTTAACCAGCTGGCCACTGTAGTGATCTCCAAGTAATAACTGACTGCATTGCTTATAAGTAATGTGGCAGATTTCATAATTTAGATAATTAGTTGCGATATATCTCAGCGTCGGCTGGATCCGAACCAACGACAGAAACAGCACGCCCAAACACAAGCGTTCCATCACCTGAGCTACGAAATCACGCCGGAAGCTCAGAAGTTTTACATTTGGACTGAGTTAACCGCCTAACTTGCTGTCATATGGAACTTGGCGGATGATCCAGTAGGTTGACTGCCCAAGCAGGGTTTCTTAACTAGTTCACGGTGGGATACACCAACGCCACTGTTGAGCATAGAAATTGATTTACTTAAGTAGTGTAAAATTTTTAACTTCCGTCGTGATTTCCTAGCTCAAATATCGCGTTTGGGCGTGCTGTTTCTGTTTCTTCGAATGCAACCGAAGCTCAGATTTCTCGCAGTTGGGCCTCATCTAATATCTGAGTATTATCCGTTTGCTCTCAATTCCGTCGGGTTCAATTACTTTTGGAAAACGTTGTGCATCTGGATCTGGTGAACGATCTGTGCTCTTAATTCCGTTGTAATATACTAAATGTAAAGGTCATTAACCAAACAAGAGAAAGCACATTAGTGGATGGACAAAACGTATTCGACAAGAGGAATCGTGCTATTTAAGTTGTGTTTCTCTGATAACACGGGCAAACAGTCTTAAAAATATACAACCTGCTCACAGTTCCCTATTGTATGGCTCACCACCACGAGTCAAGTTTACAGAGGTACTGGTAACGTTATAAAATGAAGGTTCGAGAGAAGACAGATATATATGATTTATTTTCCATCTAATCAATCATACAGTATATGTAGGGTCTCATACTTGAACCGTGAAAGTCAGTGTTTGAATATGGAACCTCTTACACAAGCAATAACTGCTCTAAGAGCAGATTGTTGTACACGTAAAACGAGTCTGAAAGAAACTTTTTGCATATCTTTATATAAAAAAAGTATATATACCTTTAAGTGCTCCGTTTTGAGATGGTACGATATGGTTGATTATGCTAATCATGGAAAACGCAAACCTCAAGCGGGCTGTACTTTTTACTCCCCACAGTGAGGTGTACGAGGATGCCGAAGCTCTGTATCGGTATTTGGCAGAAATCAAAGAACGCCCAATCCAGGAGACTGAGGACAAGGAAACAGACGAGGAAAGTACAAAAATCTCGGGCACATAAAGCTGTGAAAATAAATGATTCCCTGTTGAAAATGGCCCGTATCGTGTTTTCCAGTTTCTTGTTACCTGCCGATTGCTCCGGGTTTGGACGATGTATTTACTTGGCCCCCCTGCTTTTCAGTCTGTGATTATGATTTCCTCTGCACGCAATGTGATGATACTGTTTTGGGGCACCAGCGTGCTCGCGTTCGTACAACTTATTTGTACGGATCACTTTGCCAAAATTGTCTTTCTACCTCTCCACCTATCCTCCCCTCCTCCGACATATGGATTGCTACCCAAATCGTGATCTTCACTTCTGTGATCGCCTGCCTGGAAGTGACCGTTCGTTTGCCGTTTTTACTTACTCCTTCCATTGTACACAGACACGCATGTTTCCGTAAGTTACTCCTTGCAGCGTCCTTCCTATTGCATCATACTTATCTACAGTATACATATATATTTATCATCCTATGTATCAGGGAGTACTTCACTTTTAGTGTTCACAAATCACTCGTTATCCGTAGGTCACACTGCACTTCTTAAAGCTCCCCCTTAAACGTAGTCAGGCTCGAAGAAGTTTCGCTTTTTGCAGACTGGTTTCCACTCTGTTCTCCTATGACAGTATATGACCGCTCATATGTTCGCCGCAAGGCTGAATAGAAAACCACATCTTTGAGGGTGTGTTGGGAAACGAAGTTGCATATCAACTTTTCGGTCATAAGAGTAAAACGTCTAATAATCGGCATACTACATTTGTTCTGATATGCCCGAGCGGTGCTTGTCAGTCTTCCTAAGGAAACTGCTGACAAAGTTCTGGACAGTGTCCTTCCATGATGAGTTATCACTTCTATTGTTCCGAGACTGACTACCTATGAGGAATTTGAGTGTTCGGATATGGATACGCTCACCGGCCTAGGTTCTGACAACGATTCCTCTATTTTGTGCACAGGAACGGGATAGCAAATGGGATGTTATTTATTCCTAACGACAGATTAATATATTCCCAGGAATTCAAGGAGACCACCTCCTGTCCAAGACCCCATTATCATTTAGCCATGTCCCCACATCGTCTAATTCTGTAAATACTAATATGGAACTAGCGAATGACACTGGTAATGATAAGACAGAGCTAGTTTCGTCCCTTTTATTGAAACACATTCGAATGAAACAACTTTGCGTGATGCTGTTCATCACACGAACGTCTCTCGGTATTAGACGACAAGCTGGACGAGGCTAAAGACACAATCTCATTATACTGCATATCAATCAGATAGGTTCACACCCCGCTGTGCCATTTTGGTCGCACATATGAGTCACCGAGCATCGATTTCACTTCATGCTGGGACCGCTGGTTAGTTGGTCTTGGTCTAGAACAATCGTTTTTCAAGCATCAAGATAACCAGAACTACTCTGTTTTATTAATCGCCGCTACGTTAAGAATAATCGCGTACGGTAGACTCGTAGTAGTAATCAATAAGATGTAGTCTGTTACGTTTCAACTCTTCAGTCTATCGTTTCGATAAGCTTACAGTCTACAGCGAAACTGGTCTGTTGCTCCATTTCGTTTTCAGACCATTCTAACTCAACATATGAACGAAGGTCAGCAGTAATTCGCTACACTTGTGACGCCCGTGGTCTCCGAAGACTCTCAACAAGGTTAAAATCCAGAATGCAAGCCAGCTATTCCAAAACCTTAACTTTGTGGTAAGACCAGGCACACTGATGATGTGTTTTGTTTAAAAACAGAAGTTGCACGTTTATTTGAAAGAATGTTAGAAGGAACTACTTCGGTGCATCGGTATAGACTGTCGCGGTGTAATCTTCACTCCGAATTGCCAGTGCGTCTAACCTACCGGAAATGCACCATCAAGCCGTCGGCAACTACATGCCATGAACACTTCTGTAAAGAAACAAGTCCATCCGTTCGGAGGTCATACCGATAGATGTTCGGGCCATCTGGTTTGTCATCAAACATAGCAGCATGCCAACAGTAAGTCCGAGAAATATGCCGCCCAATCGACTCTGAGCGTGATCAGACTTAGCATTGATTCAGTTAGACACCTCTCTCCATTTTTCGTAGATCGATAAAGGAATTTCTTAGTTTTTGGTGCAGTTCTTGTCAAAACTGACACCAAGCGTGAAGTTGAATTCTTTATCATCCGTGGTTCTGACTAGATGCTTAGCACTCAGAAAGCACTCGAACTTCTTCAGTTTTCAGCAGTTTTACTTGATGCGGTGCTTACGGCGACGCACATCATAGTGTAAAACTCGGAATTAGGGACTTCGAATAGCCGTAGAAATCGTACTCGAATTGAAACCTCCTACGAAAGTAATAGGGAGAAGATCTCGCACTGGTGACAATAAGCAGTTCCTGTTCATGAGACGAGAAGCCGAACCCATGGATGTGTAACAGTACTAAAGAAACCTCAGCCTGTCATTGGCTGATCGTATTGGCACATGCAAAATCAAACTAAGTTAATTGGCGCAGTAGAGAACAAAGAGACTAGCGAATAACGAAAAGCGTAAAATTGAGACTGATCGTCCACTCCTGATGCGGTATCTTTAACTTGACATTTGGATTGGCTCTCTGTCAGACCTTCTGTTGTGTCGGGATTTTGATAAGCGGTGAAACGAGTGGATTTTCATCACACATAGACAGCAACACATCAGTGGTTCGCACTGATGCTTAACAGTCACAATAATTGAGGTAGCAGCGAAGCGCTCCGTCGTAGGCATAGGTACAGTTGTGCACGTTCGTGTGTCAGGTTGACACTCATTGAAAAGTATGGGTTTTGACTCACAGCAAACTCATCACGTGGGCGTTACTCAGCCGACCGCTTACGGCAAGTGACCAGTCGCAGTAGGTCACCTGACTTCACTGTAAAGCATAGCCTTACCTTCACCAGATCGCGGCAGCAACATACATGAAACATGCCCAAACCATCCTTGTGACTTCGCTACATCTATTTTTACGCATTACGAATTATAAAGTACACAAAAAAACTCGTGATAGGCTACCCAATACATAAGGAAGTAAGGCAATAACGCACAATCGAGTGCCATTATTTAAATGACCGTGATCTCGCTGGTGCTTAACTACCGCACAGCTATGAAGAATAATTATGCCTTAGCCAAGAAAAAAAGAAACGGAAGGGATCCAGCTACTAAAAACAGCTATGTCACTGCTCAAACACCCAACATTAAGCGCCTATACTTTGCAGATATACTACCCAGGTATGACTTAAAGGCGTCATCATCCCTACGGCTTCCGCTTCCCGCGTGATTAAGTGCACTTACCCCAGAGACACCTCGGCTAAAAACACCCAAGCCACCTCCCCCAAAGTTCCTGTGAGTCGCGAGGGCTGCAGCTGTCCAGTCCGCACCTTACGCTAACCGGCCGCAGCGTAGGCAGTTCTCGGGGTGGCAGACGATTAGCTGGCATCCTTAGTACACGGCCCAACCACCTAAGTCTATATAAACTTAAAGATTGAGCAAGAGAACCAGCTTGGCAAACATTGAAAAATATCCATTCTCCAACAGTTTCGTCGCTTACACGTTGGTGCCACCGATGCGAACGATCTAACACAGATATCGATTATCAAATACCTACGGACGGTTCGTATCTACCCTTTTGATCCGCCAAGTTTCGATGCCGTAAAGTAACATAGTCCTCACAGTCGCCTTATATATGTAACCCTTAAGCGTCTGGGAAATGCATCACTACTTAGCAAAAAATCCAACTGTAAAATTTTGCCGCTTTAAGAACGACATAGGTCTTTCTTCACAAGAGTTTCATCGCTTGAAATTCCGGACGAGGGTTTGAATTGGTAATATTGGAAACTAATAACGAACCCTAGTAAATCGACAAACTTGGAACGCTACCAGACTTCCGGACTACTGAGGGCGATACAGTGCAACCTAAGAGGTTCCCGATTAAAACAACCTACAGTCAGCTTGCACATATGACAACCAGCGCATTTCGAATGGTATGTTGACCAAACTTACAAGTGATATGCCTAAAATTTAACGCGGTGATTTAAGAACTGCCTGTTGCAGAAAAAATAGGATCGGCACCGATGATTATCGAAATTCATCCAATAAGCCGGAAGCGCTATCCTTTAAATCAGGAATAGCACTTCTGAGTTGATTGCTGAGTTTGCGAGAGCTCAATCACAACTGTAATAAGATTCAGCCGGAACGGCTTCCCGACTGAAGAAAGTTTCACTAATCATAGCTCACGCACAAGCTGCTGTGAGCGGAATTGTGGCCAAAAGGCACCAAATTAGCAAAAGCAGCGGTCAGTTGTTAAATCGAATTTGTTTGCGCGTCACACTTAAACAACCGAGATGCTCGAGGCAAGGTCACGGAACGTAGCGACGAATGGGTTAATCAAAACGCTTGTCGTAAGTACTATTGTTCTACAAAAACTGCTGTTTTCCCAATAAAACCGAAATTGCTTAGCGTCGCACAGACTACTGTTGTTCTGGTTTTTCCAATTTGGTAGCTCAACATGCGACAACACCATCATGGGTTTACACCCGGTCGCCAGAAATGACTCTGTCCATATTTGAGCAGCCTGACAGTATCCAGCCTAAATGTGACCTCGCGTGTAGCACAACAGTGAGCACACCGAAGTACACGGACTGAAAATTTAATGTTTTGACTGATTATAGAAGGTAAAAAGAGGAGAAGTACACCTGATCAAGTACCACGAGTTTATTCTAGTCTGTGCTTTAGCAAATGTACATGAGCAAGTAACTGACGAAAACAGTAGAGATAAATAACAAATAAAATAAAAGATAGATGGCAAGATGGACCGGAACTCGGGATGATGAGGCGATACTGACTGGGAGAACGAATCGGAATGACTTAAACAAAACACAGCAAGGCGCATGAAGGGGACGAGGAGGGAAAACAAAAAAACAAGTCCAAGTTTAGCTTTTGCGTCAAAATAGACAGAAGGTTACTGAACGGGAGAGACCGGGATCGACACACATACTAATACACGTACACACACAACGGGCTGTCGAGGGCTTGCACTCAATCGGTAGGGAAATAACCGGAAGTGAGGCAACCGAGGAAGGGGAAAGAAAATAACGAATAATCTGAGACAGATGCCGTCTGTCCGGTCGCCTTCAGTCGAGGATGATTGTGTGGTGCGGTCCGGTTCCGGAAGTCGGCGACTAATGCAAGTCGGCCGTCTGTGAAAACGTAAATGCGGTAGAACAGCGCGCCTGACGGCAGCAACAGCAGGAAGGCCACTGCGCAGCTGGAGACCAAAGGATACCCAGAACAGAATGACGGGAAGTATGCGCGCGAGGAGCACTTACATGAGTGATGACGCAACGGTCAGTTTCTTTCATTAGCTAACAGAAGTGCATGGCAAAGTTGGAGAACCCATTTGACGCAAAACGCGGTCTAGCCACTTCAATGGGCCATTCAAATGGATTTCAACCCAACAAGGAGTACTGGTAATTGTCTGACGTCTGAAATGGACGAAAAATAAAAGTCAAATGTTTTCATTAACAGACATGATCGAAATTTGCAGGTCATTGATAGGATTACGCCCATACATACAAACGAGACCATTAATGCAGTGGGTAGTAAAAGCCATAAAGAATCATTCTTGTAGATGGTAGTCTTCTCGCATCTACGATCTGGTTGTTGGCCTGTGAAGTGCGAATAACCCCATTTTCAATTGCGGGAACTTTATGTGTTAAGTCCCATCCATCATTCACACTGAACTCTCAGCCCGTGTTCGCATAGCAACTAAGCAGACGCGTTAATCGCTGACGTACTGCTGTTGATAGTAGTGGACAAGAAGACACCGGAGGCGATAAAGTATTAGTGCTATTGAAGGCAGCAGTTCTTCTCCGATCAAAGGAGTAAGTAAAAACTAGTTAGATCTGGTCATAAAAGACATACAGCCACAACACAGAGAGATGGGAGCTATGCATTCGAAATGTTTGTAAACTGAACGTCAAGCTCGGCAAACAACCGAATACTTACAACGTAAACCCGAGCTACCAGCACCACTATTCCCAGCAATCAGAGCAGAGATGGGATCTATTCAGCCATGGCATAGGCTTTGGTATGATCACTCGCAAACGTTTTCGCACGTGATTCAAAATTGCGAATGAGGTTTACGTAGGCACTCGAACTACTTACACAACGATTATAAAGGAAAAAAATAAAGCTGAGAAATAAGCACACAAGTAATACCTTATAACAGGAATTTGTATACGATATGGACATTGGAGATTAGTGTTTCATGTACACTTCGCATGTCAGTATAAGTGCAGCTAAAAATTAAAAAAAAACTGCATGCAAAAGTACACTGTTTTATTCACTCTAGTAACTTTTTTTGATAAACGATTTCTTCTAAATAAGTTGTCAAATCGTGGTTTGAAATCGGTAGCGAAAACCAAAGCAGATCACTTTGAGGATTAGGTTCGATTTTTGGCCCAGTATTATCTCCAGGGGGATTGAAAATTCCACATCACAAATTGTAGAAAATAGTGGCATAGCTTTATTGGCTCCTTCGTTTGGAAAAATAGCTCAAAAAATTGAGCGTCAAAATAAGGCGCACACGAGCAGGTTTTTGATTATAAGAATGCTCAAGAATCTTTCCATCTCTGATCGACATCTCCACAAGATACAGTAATTAACTTATCATGTTTACGTTCAAAACACTCTTAAACATTACAATAGTGAACTGAACAGTAAAAAGAATTGAATTCTACCTACCACAGGATACCTTTCACAACCCAAAGGTTGGGAACAAACGCTATAGAAGATATTCTGTAGCATTGGCGAGACTTACCGGTATTCGGCACCCCAACCCTTGACAAAGCTGATCCGAATTGCGCACATATGTGTCAGTGCAAACACCGATTCGTAGCTCCGAGAAAAACATTCGACCAATTGAGTCGCAAACGCACGACTGTCAAACAACTTGAGATTGCACTCTGGAAGGAGGAAATTAGCACCCAGAGTAAGAATTAACCAACTTCTTTAACATAGTGCGCGACAATTATTTCGAAAAAAATGACAAACAGGTCTCTGGATGACAAGGGGCAGTCATACTGTGAACCGAGGCTGCTCGCTGTGTCAATTAGAAGAAAATTGCCCTGAGTACATCGTGGCGACAGATTTTGCAGTCCTAGTTACATTACTGATGACAGTTTACAGTAGCCAACCTAAATGTAGAAACGGACACAACATGCAAACACTCACTCGGGGGAACTTTGACCACAGTCGCCGGATGCCAATTATGGTAATGATTACAACTTGGAGACTGGACAAATATGGCAGCATCACTCAGACATTCCAGATAGACTTCATTGCCGACATGATGGAGACGCAGTCCACGACCTACAGAAAGTTGGCGGATAGAGCAACGAGAAATTTGCAAATCGGAGAAGCGTTTCGTGTGACAACAGTTAACAAATTCAACGAAACTTCCGACGACGCAAATAGTGAAGAAGGAACCTGTAGTCTGAGAGATACAGCTAATCATAACCTTGATAGCTGTATGTTGTAAGCCAACACAGACCTGAACAACAAATGGATTCGACTACACCGAAATTTGATGAGCCATTTTGGGCACAAACCAAGTCTTGTGTTGCAGTGGTTCTATGAGTGTAACTGCTTTTCGTCTGACTGCTCCCCTTTGGCCTGTCTGACAGGGTTGCACCTGGAAGGACCACAATCCTAGTCAGCATAGCCTGCCGGATCTAAACAATACACAAGGCCGACCATCTCGCCAAGGTCGGGGTGGTCGCCCACAGCTTCAACAAACACCTGTAAGCAACGCACGCTAAAATCCATCGAGAATCTACAAATCCATTGGTGAAGCATCGCTCAAGAAACCGTATACTTAGTCAAATTCTAAGTTGCATGATCTTTGAGTGCTTAAACTCTGCGAGCGAAAATTGGCAAATGAGGTTTCAAATACTCACCACCAGCCTATTCGATGGCTTCACATTACCAGAGGAGCGATGAGACAAGGGGAACGTTTACGGCAAGCGATATGTGTAGAACGACTTCCGCGATGAAGGTCGGTGACTTATCGATACGCAACTCATGGGATGGCTGATCTAAATACCACAACCGCTGAAACGTTTCCCAGCCAAATGGATTCTAAACTGCCTTGTTTTGAAATTACTTGCCTGCCATGAAGAGTGAGTAGTTAAGTAAGATTGACAAACTTCTTGGAAAATGCCTAGCTGGCCACCAAAGCACTTCTAAACGAGAGGTTTGCGTGATTACCTAGGCTTTAACGGAACATCGTCTTCGATTCAGTGATCGGAACTGAAGCATCTATCACACTTTGATGCAAATAATGTTCATTTTAACATCCGAAAAGAAGTCACCATGCAAAGTAGTCGTGTGAACGTCATCGTTCTCATGGATAACGATACATCAGTGATTCACATCGATGTCTAACTGTTATACAACTATGCGAAACATAAAAAAGCAGAAGAAGGAAATAAGATTTGAGTACCAAGTACACCTATGTTTAAAATTGAACATCGAGTATCAGTTTACCTACATCGTACAAACAAATGAACCATCTGTAAGCGAAGATAAGAAGTGGTCAAAATAACAGCTCCTTTGCATAAATCACTGCTCCGTATCAACAAATGCACATACCTTACAGACAACTCAGCCAAAAATTGACATCATTCACGTCATTGAGTCCGATTAGTTGACTTCTCCCGCCATTAACTCCGTAAGTCGCGACGATCGCAGTTCGAGGGACGAATCTAACCTACAGTAACTGACCCGATGTTGAGTGACTATAATTCCATGAGCTAAGTCGTCATTTAAACACCTTGTACCTTACGAGATTAACAAATAGTGGTTGACATGACAGACGATTGCCTGACATCCTTAGTATACGGCTTAACCACCTACGTCTGTACAAACTTAAAGACTGAACACAAGAACTCACTTCGCAATCACTACTAAATACCTGCGTCCTAACATTTTCGTTGCTTACTTGTTGGCGCCGCTCGATTTCATCGATCGGACGCAGATATCGATGGTCACGTATTCAGCTCCGGGAAGCCAGATTTCACAGCCGAAAGGCAACACATCTCTTAAATTCACCTTCAAATCACAGAGAGCTATCCGAGATTATCGAGTATCGCCCTAGCCTTAGTGATACGCATTTCTATTCCATTTCTTACACCTAAGTCACCGCTGGTGAAAATTCACAAGTGTACAACTCAGGCAACAACTCCCAGAACCTCATTATAGAAGAATAAGTCTACGTAATCACAGCACCATGCACTTAGAGGCCCCAATGAGCACTGCGATGTATTTGGAAGAGCACGAAATAGCGTCTAACACTGTCTGTACTGCTTGAAAATCGTCCAAGGACACCGTGTCGTCGGCACACTCAACATCAATCAATCTTCCATCAGATAGGATGTCCAAGCGGTCATTTTGTCAGTGATGTTTCGCGTACGGAACAAATGAACAAAAGTAATGTGTAAGTGGGAAGTTCTACATGCCAAATTACGTGGATAGTTCCATAGCCCATGTAGAAGTTGACCAATATGTCACTGAGAAGGTGGGTTATCGGAGGTGTATGGAAGACTAACAACAAACCGACGAATTGATAGAAAAACCTAATTGCAGCCATATTGCAGACATAATCTAATTGGAAAAAGACAACTGTCTTCCGTTTCTTGGCATAATAACCCGAAGCCAATCTGATAGCACCACAAACCACTGTTTACGAAAAAACTCAATCGGACGCGAAAATGCTTGCGGAACGATAGTTTTGTCCCGGCTCATCAAGAACGTGGTTTAATGAGAACATTGTCTGAGCGACAAAGAGAAGCAGCACTTTTGAAACACGAACAAACGAACATCAACGGCGAACCATAGACCATAATCGAAACTGCTTGCTCAATCAAACGAAACTTAGCGTTCAGGAATAACGGTATCAATTGTGAAAGAATGATCAGTTCCTACCATGTAACGAGTTTTCCGCGTGGCCCAAATCGTACCACGTACAATACCCATACAACGTCAAAGTCCGCAAATAAGGACCGTTTTCTACTGCATCTTATCTCACTCTGAGTTTACTAATATAATGTGATATAGTATAACATGGGCACAGGTTCCACTATTGTTCCGATGGTTCTCAATTTCCAGTCGCTAATCTAATCAGCCTAGCAAGCAAGCAACTGAACTGAGTGCCGTTCCGAAATGGAAATGGTTCATTTAGATGCAAATGTCTTTTATCAGCGCAGCATTATCTGCCGTCGACGGTCATTCGGCGTGAAATTTGGAAACCCTCAAGCACCGTAATTAGAATGCATCGGACAGATCGGATTATGTACTCAGTATGTTGATTGCGCGTCCGTTGCCAGGTTCACTGATTCATGCGTCTTCTAACGGTTAGAAGATACCCAAGTTGTCCACGTGAGGACGTGGTTATGGACTAGGAAAACCTGATCATCCTGCTGAAGGAGATTTGCACCTGCTAGGCTTGGAAAGTTGTGACCGCCCACAATGACGAGCGGAAGTCACATATATTTGTCGTGAGGAATGGCATGAATAAACGCCCAGTATGGTGATATACGGCAATGATTTCATTTCTTGCAAAACTTCCAGTTCACTCAAGCGAGTTACGAGAAATACACCCAAAAACGTTACTGACCGTTTACGATCAGTGAAAAGGGTCGTTTTCTTTTGCAGGTCATGCCAGTAGTAATTTCAGGAACACGGTATGTCAAAAGTGAGGTCTTCGTTATTAAGTGTAGAAGTGTACGGCTGGTATGGTCTCAAAACATGGCGTTCGATCTACTCTAATTCCCGTTGAATTCAGCGCTGATTCAGCCAGATCATAATCCTTATCTTGCCGTAAACAAGCAGAACCTCTTGTGGTGTCCGTTATACAGTTCTTGTTGAAACTTCCAGCCCGAGCGTGCAGTCGGTTTTGACACTGGCAGTCCCGATGAACACCGGTCGAATTACTTGATGCATGCCTTGTCTTGAAATGGTAATCAGTAAGTAGTAATGCGCATCAACAAGCGCTTTGTAACAGCAGAACGATCCGCAGTATTCTTACAAACCTCTTCAGCCTTAGCAGGCTACTGTCCCTTGGCGCGTTGATAGGCATAAAAATACGCATTTGATTCCTGATTCACAGCATTACTGACCGACTGGATAATGCATGTGGGTAGACAGGATCAACCGAAGTCGTTCACGTGACACTGTTGACACGTGTAGTTTTGGGTCCAATAAAGAAATGCGTGACTTACAGTAGCCAGAAACATGTAGCATACAGTTTTATTGGAGCCGCTTTTGTACATCGATGAGTAAAACAGATACAGTAAATTGAAGGTGGAATATTTTCACTCATTTGGATCAATAATACTTTTCGAGATAGCAATATTGTGACCACAAGACGCTTCGCCTGCGAAGTCGTTTATTGTATGAAACCCCGTACAGGTATGTTGAAACATTTGCATGGCTGACGCGTATCCACACGCACTGAGAAGCAATGTAGAGTCTTTCGCACTGTGATTCATCCAACAAAGCACATACATACTGCTCTAATAGTCGCTTCCGGTATCTCGTCTTCCTGACGTTGAGACCTGCTCTTCAGTTCCCAAATGTACGCACTACACTACTCACAAACGGAGCTGTCTAACATAAAATACTCCTTGTGAGGCTCCTCTGCATCTGGTGACTAATCTTTTCCGATGGACACAATGTTGCCTCCTGATTTATTGGTCATCACTTGGTTCGTCGCGTCCGCGTGCCGTCCAACTTTGTTAACTCACTGTCATACACTGGTTTCGTCTCGCCGTCCTTCTAGGCCCCGTTTGGGAACTACCAAATACGGAGCTTTTCATTCAGGCAGAAGTTTTCTTGAGTCTGGACCGCTGGCACCTGTGTTCCGATTTTCTCGATATTTCACCCAATTCTCCTGAATTGAGCAATCTAGTTTTACCGAGCCGTTGAGCTGCCGAATTCTCTTTTGTGCGCCTGCAGCGCCTCCACATTTCGTTTGGCTCTTCTCTCGGTAACCAATTCTTTGGTGGAATCGCTGCTTTGTGGCCATATTCCACCGGAAGCCCGGGGATTCTACCGTACATCAATTGAAATGGAGATTTCTTCGTGCTCGCCTGTACAGAGGCACGACGGGTCAATAACGCCAATGCTAACGCAGATTCTCAATCGCCTCCCTTAGCTGACAACCATTCCTTGATCGTTCGATTGTTACGTTCAGTGGGCCGATTCGTCTATGGGTGATATGGTGTCGTTCGTTGTTGCATGCGTGTTCGAAACTCCTCGATCCCAAATCATGGTACCCGATCCGTCAAGATCGTCCTTGACACACCGTCGTTCGCTACGATGAGCTTCGTCACCATGTATCCCACTGTAGATGTTTTTCGATCCGGAACGCCAATCGCTTCGATCCAACGAGTAGAATTTTCTGTCATGACCAGAACGTACTGGTTACCACGAGTTCCCAGTTGAAATGGGCCCATAAGATCCACCGACCAGAGTTCGCCGATTTCGGAGACCGGTATTGGCTGTAATGGCTGATGGGCTCCTCTATTGTTGTCTTTCAGCAACTGACACTGTTGGCAGGCAAGTACGCAAGCCATCACATTCTCTTTCATCTTTTCCAGCAGATTGTATATTCCGGTGCATCCGGTGTGTGTCATTTCATGGCAGTTTGCTATCAGTTTTCTCCCAAGTTGTCTCCGGATGACTACCACATGAGAATGGTCAACGCCATGCTGCCGTGTTAATACGCCCGCGCCGCTTAAAGCAACACTTTTCCATTGGGGAGCGATTATTTTCAGCTTTTAAACCTTGATATTTGTTGGGATCTTCAAGCCTCTTTCCAGGTTGTCGGTCATTTCCGTAGGACCTCGTTCTGACGCTGTAGACGCACTAGCGTTCGTTGGTCCTCCATTACTCAACCATTGACTCCGAAGGTCACTTTGGGAAGTTCGTCGCCCGCCTGCGGTCGAGCAAGGAAGTCAGTGATGCAACTTCTAGAATCAGGCACATGATCGGTCGTGAAATCATATTCCTATAAACGCAACGTCCATCGGGCTAACTTGCCCCTCGGGTCCCTCGCAGTCCTGATTCATTCTAGAGGTTTGTGATCCGTCTCCACGTGGAAATGTTGACCTAACAAGTACGGCCTCCACTTTTCCAGTGCCCGGACGATTGCCAAACATTCCTTCTGAACAGCTCAATACCTCTGCTCCGTTGGTGTCAGGTCAGAACTCTGCTGTCATACTCGATTACTCATTCCATTTCGCTTGAGTATTACCCCAAGGCCACGGTCACTGGCATCTGCGGCTACAATAAACATACCACTGTTATTCGGAAGTTTCAGCATCAGTTGTTGTTCGTTCATTTCTTGTACTCACGTGAACGTCCTCTGGGCATCGTCGGTCCATTCAAACTGCTTGTCTTTTCGAAAGGGCCCGTACAACTGTGATGTAATGGAGTGAAAATCTTTCACGTACCGACTGTAGTACTCTGCTCGAGCCAAAAATTCTCTCGACATGCGCTTAGAATTCGATGCCACGGCCTCTCTGATCGTCAATATTATTACTGGCAGCAGCCTGATTTCACCTTGACCCCGATGGTGTCCCACTAACACTTCCGATGACCGTCCGGGTTGTGATTTATAGGCATTAATACGGAGTCCTGAGTTAATACGATTTAAGACAGCATTTATGTCGGCAGCATTTTCCGATTCTGCGTTACCGTGTATCACAATATTCTCTCCATATACCGCCACATTATCCAATCGTTCTACCAACTGAACTATCAGGCGTCGAAATGTGAATGGTGCCCCCGATAAGCCAAACGACATCAGCTTACATTGGTACTGTTTTTCACCCATCATGAATGCGGTCTTCTCACGATTTGTGGATTTGACTGCCACCTGCCAAAACCCAGAACGACAGAGTAGCGAACAAGACTTGTTTTCTGTGTTTGATCATCAGGCTAATTACAACACAATAAATCTAGGTCCCCTGTTAGCTGACGTTTTCATGAGTAAACTAGAAACTAACCAATTGGATGCGGTCATCGACCAATTTGCATTTTACAAACGCTATGCTGATGATATTTTTTGCGTCATCAACGAGAATGCTAACATGGACAGAGTTATGACAGCTTTTAACTCCGCTCATAGCAGCATTAAATTCACCAAGGAGTCAGAGAACAATGGTGAAATAAACTTTTTGGATGTTCGTATAGTAAGAAGGGAAGATGGCTCAATCCGACGAACTGTGTACAGAAAACAGACTTGGAACGGCCAGTACATTCACTTCGACAGTTTTGTTCCGCTAAATCAAAAGCGAAACCTCATAAGATGCCTGACGGGTAGAGCGTTAAAGATCTGCACCTGTGACACTTTACAAGCTGAGCTAGACTTTCTACAAGAAGTGTTCATGCAAAATGGCTACCCAACGCGTTTCATCGAGAAGGCGATGCAGGCGGTAGAGTTGAAACTTAAGGCACCCTCTGTGAATAAGAAACTTGCGTTTATTAGTCTTCCTTTCAAGGGAGATCCTATGGCCGAAGTTATCTCCAGAAAGCTAAGAAAGTCAGTCGAAACAACCTACCTTGCCGCTCAATTGTGTATCAGTTTCCGTTCAACGCCCGTTATCATGTCACAACTCAAAGACAAACTTCCATGTTTTACAACCAATTTTTGTGTGTACTCATTTGTTTGCTCGTGTCGAGCATCATATATTGGTCGTACTACAAGGCGATTGTCGGACAGAGTGCGTGAACACCATCCTGCGTGGTTGAACAGTGGTGTGACTAAAACGGTTTCAAGCGCGATTGTTGCTCACTTGACCGACTCCAATCATTCTGTTAGTAAGAAAGATGCTTTTCGGATTGTCTATCGAGTGCCAAGGAATCGATCAAAAGGGGTGAGATTTCGAATGTTGACCGTTGCCGAAGCCATCAGCATCCGATTGCGTAACCCTGACCTCTGCGCTCAGAAGAAGTTCGTGCGGACACTCAACCTCCCCTGGCCCACAATCAGTCAGGCCCATGATTCGGAACAGTGATCACGTAACTGATAACAAACATGTCGTCCTTAACCTATATTGACCGTTTATCTGACTCACATTAGTCACTGTTTTCATATTTATTGTGTTGTAATTAGCCTGATGATCAAACACAGAAAACAAGTCTTGTTCGCTACTCTGTCGTTCTCATGACTTCAATGGGTATTTTCGACCGAAAACCCAGAACGTAAGTCAAACACTGTGAACAACTTCACCTGTTTTAACTTATCAAAAACATCAACTGTCTTACTTCATTCAGTCGTCTAAAGTCCACGCAAAAGTGGTGTTCCCATTGGACTACTTCACCATGCGAGTTGTACGGACCGCTGGCTTCTTCGATAACCTCATCCAGCATGTTCTGTATTCGCCTTTTCACTTCCGCTTCAAAATGAACCGGTATTCTGAGAGGTCCATGAGTTCGAAATGTTCCCGTTGTTAGCATTTCATGTGCAATCCAGTTGCAGAACCCCTACGGATCATCGTCGCCCGTAAATACATCCGCGCACTTCTCCACCATGGACTGGAGCAAGAGGGCCGTGTAAACGGGGGCTATAGCCGTGCGTACTTCGTTGACACTATCATGTTGCTGTCCTGTGAGTATCAGGGAACCATACCTGGTTGACAGCTTTTTGAGCTTCAGGTCAATCACGCCATCTGATGTATCGAGAAAATCAGCTCCAACGATCGTTTACCTGGTTTCTGAGGACACAGTGCATCACGACATAGCTAAAAATACGTACCCCACATTCTTTCACACCATCGAATAGCAGGTTGTGACCCCCAACTGTCTTGATCATCATAGATGTCGGTTGTACGTTTTGCTTTTCTGCACGAGCAATCAACAAAATAGCCGCCCCTGTATAGACCAAACACTGTTCTACCTCCCCATCAACTTCTACCCTTGTGTGCACGATCGCAATAGCTGCCATTAGTAGTTGACCCGCCCAACAAAAAACGTTCGTGGAACGCCTTAGCTTTAGACCCCTTGAACCGGCGGGTTGGGCAGTCCTTCTTCTAATGCCTTTGTTTACCACAGCTAAGACAGCTTCTTGGTCGATTGTTTCTCCGTGATGCTGGTCTCAGTGCAACCACACCGGCTGTGAGCTGCTCCACTTTTTCTACATTTCTCCCAGTGTCTTCTTGTCCGTATTGCCGTTCGCATCTACTGAAGCCACAAACAACTCCCAACTCTTACGTTACCATCGCAAGCTCATCAAGATCCATCCACGGAGCAACATGAGCAATATGGACTTGATCGTGAACCGCCAACAAAAGACCTCCAACAAACTGCTCCGTTAACAACTGCCGTCGTAACTCTTGGTCCAATTCTGATAGTGTCCTGTCCAACACTCCTTGCAGAGTGGCAGTAAACAGATGGATCCGCTCCCTGTCCAAGCCTGACCGCCTGGCGGTCGACCGGGCTGTCAAACGCAGTTACCAGAGCTTCCTTCGCAACCAAACACTCCATTTTCACAGGGCCTATTCACGCTGCCTTCGCCCTGCCCTTCACCAGCGTATGCACGGTCAGTCTTGACTCCGATCACTTCGGTCACTTCCTCGAAATCCTCCAGGAACGACCGGACATCTTCATCTTCGAACGGTTGTGGTCAGGGTGTCTTTATCCTCGCGTTCGTCACGGCACCAACTGTTGTGACCGCAAAAGACGCTTGACGTGCGCAGTTGTTTATTGCATGAAATCCCGTACAGATACGTTAAAACGGGGTCACGAACATGTACATTCATTTGCATGGCTCACGTACATTCACATACATTGGGTAGCAGTACATTGTTATTCGCTCTAGTGGAACGTCCTCCACAGTGCCTACAACTTATTCCAATAGTCGCTTCTGGTCCTCCGTCTTCTTCGCGTTGAGAGCTGCCCCTTAGTTCCCGAACGTACGCACTATACTACTCACAAACGAAGCTGCCTGTTATGCAACAGCAATACGGAAAAATTAATTGTTCAGGGCTTCATATTAACTCATGCCGTTGAAAAAAGTATTCCTCAGAGTTCTGTCTCAGGAGTGTACGTCTACTATAGCAGACATATCTAGGGAGGCTCCTTCAAATTAAGCCGTGTCTGCTCAGCCATATCCTCTCGCTCGTAGTTTCGGCCACTAAGTTTTGGCGGGCTAGCAGATAAACTAGGCACTGTTCTATGCACACATTGAACTATTCGTTACGTTAATACCATCTTGACAGTGCCGACAGATCTTTTCCATACTTGGCAAGGGCACTTTCTTCGGTGTTTACTTGAGGATTTATGATTTTCCATCCTGCATTATAAACCCGGGGTGAGGCGAAATCCGTTCGAAAAAACGTCCGGCATGCTATAGTTTGACTGTCTTTTCCGTTCATCTCCAAGAAAGCTAGTTTTGTCAGGAGATGAGTAAAATATACGCGAGAAGAAAAAAGGCAGTGATATCACTTAACAACATGAAACAGTGATTGAGTTGGTGATATAGGAGCAGCTTAGAAGATCTGAACAAACAAATACAAATTGATAACAGTCGTCGCTGTTAAAAGATAAAAACGCAACAGTTAGTCAACGCACCGATATGACGCCTCGTGGTCTCCACCTGCGCCGGCCGATTCACATGGCTGAGGCTGCCCAAACTAAAGCGATCCGCACGATAGCACGGCTCGGTAAAACCATCAATGGTAAGCGTCAAGCGACTGGCATGAAATGCGTCACCCACACGTGTGTTCAGTTCATAATAGAAGACAGTGCACCAGTACTTTAGATCGGAGAAAGTAACCATATTTAACAACGGATTGTTGAGCGCATTCAGCTCCAGGTCCGCGGACAAATTCTGTTTGTCGGAACTCCGGTCAGAGGAGCTAGGATCTGTAGGATAAGACAAATCGTTAGTGGGCATGAAGGAAATGACTGGTGAAGTTCACCGTGGCTACAAAGTTTAGGGAATATTGATGAGTTAAGTACTGAACACAATACGTAGCAGCCCTATGGGATGAAGTGAACAATGCATCAATGGTTGGAATACGAAGTTGAACGCAAGGTCGAACACTCAACGTTTATGTAGAAACCACCTACAGTAATACATGGAAGTGTCATTATCTGCCAAGTGATAGTGAGTCACATACGAGATATGCAAATGTGTAGGTTTGTTCATGATGCCATAAAAGTGGATCCCAGTGGATTTTGGACAACTGAGAAATTTTTAAAAATTCTTAACTTGGCCACGGTCTAAGTGATCGGGAGTGCAAATTGTACCCTTACATGCTATGAATTTGTGCACTTACCTGAGGCATCAGAAGCACGTCTACTCAACTCGCGAGTACGCGAACTATCACGAAGATCCGCACCTCTGGAACGCCTCCTAGCTGTGGATCGTTCGGTGAGTGAGAACGGAGCATTCATGGTCCGTTCGGCGGACACTTTGGCCAAAGCGGCTGCAACGATAGCAGCCTGTGTCGGGGAACCGGTTTGGCAGCAGTTCACGGACGCTTTTGTGTCTCGAGATTGGGAACTGAGTGTACTATCGGCTAGGCGTCTGCTATGGCCGTTTGTGTATATGTCACCAGAACGATCTGAGTGGGTCAAGGGAACGTAAAGAAAGAGTTCAGATAAGTCACTATGCACGTGCACCACGAATGCACATTCAGTTCATCATATGTTGCGATGTTTTGGACAGGACTTAGCACACATGCATAAATTAGAATGAAAATAAACAGCACAGGTGTCAAGCCACCGTTGAACCTTGGACAAAAACGACAAAACTTGAAGTACTACTGAACAACAAGCAGGGGATTGGCCGACCCAACACCATCACAGCCTTACTGTCGAACATTCACCTTACCACATTGCTCAGTGGACACAGAACTAAAAAATCAATTAATAATGGAAGGTCATAGATAACGTTCAAAAAAGCGCCACCGCTTGTCATGTTACCAAGCTTAGCTGAGCTGCTTGTCCCAACAGCGTGAACCGAACAGCCCAGTTAACAAACAGTGATAAACGCAATTCGGTGAGGTGATCAACTGTTGATCCGGTGTTATCTGCGGCTTTAACTGCAACGAACTGTTTCAGACGGGATTTATCAAAAAGGTGGTAGGACGCTCTTAATGAAAGGGTAGCTCTAATATCCAATTTTGCCGGTTATGGTAAAAAAAAATAGCTCGTACAGTATTGAAATGAATTCTTATCACCAACTCAAGCTTGTCCGCATTACATTCGAATCAATATGTAAGTCACACACGAAACAAGCTCTGTCCAACTGAACGTAACAGATGTTCAAACAAAATCCACCTGGACAATGTCACGTGAATTGTTGATTGCCAATTCTCCGAATACACTGCCGTCAAAAGAACAAGCACATGACTTGTGTCCGAAAATCCCATAAATGTGACTATCACATGCTGCCTAAACGGAGTGGCGACACTCGCGGCAATTGTTTTCACGAAAATCAAGTTAAACAAATACGCGTACAAATTGCGTAATAAAGATTTCGACATAGCGAATTAGCCCAATTGAAGAGCCAACTGCAATTCAGTCATTTAAACGTTTTTCTACTCTCAGTCCTATGATCGAGTCGAGCGACATCATGATGAGCACGATAGCACTCAACCAACGACAATTTAGGCAATCTACGCGACTAATATAAGGAGGTATTCGGCCCGTACAACAAAGTATCCATATCGAATGTTAGATAAGCTACGAACTTATCCAGAATAGCTGAACACATTCTGGGCAATAAAGCAGTTCCAGTTCACGGCTTCCAGATTGCAAGCCAGTCCTCGCTACTGAAAAGCCGTATGAAACATCGACTAGTCTTCGATGTTGCGATAAACTCAGTTACTCACTCAGGAATAATCAAACATGGCAAGCAAGTCGCTTTTAAACTGAGCTGTCATACTGGTCAAATCAACGGAATGTTTTCAGTAATGCGTTTAAATTACTTGTTTTCATCATGTGTACGGCACTGCGAAAAAGCAACAGTCACCTAGCATGCTCTACAAGTAAAGTTGCCACATGATAACGTACACCACGCATGTTTCATATGGAAGGAAACGGGGAGCAGTATAAAACATGATGCCAAGTTATGTTACACCCGAATACTCTTAATGGGCTGAACGTTGTATAAATGATCACCCCAAGGAAGTACATTGCGTTCCTCCTCTAGCCAAATGTGCATTAAGGCGATTACCACTCGTGAACTGACGAATAAAATCCTCTCAGTGACTGCTAAACCTTATGACCTCATGGCGAGTTCCCTTGTCAAAGTAAACACTTCTACGGTAAAAAAAACGATACAACTACTTTCGTTGCCGATGTGATCACATGTGATCCTTGTCGTATGGACGCACAACCGAGCCGAAGAAAGGTGAATCCAGATACTCCGATTAAATACAACACGATAATTCCACTTTATTTATGAAACCACTGCTAATCTCCTAGTTAGTCAAATGCCCCATGGAACGTAACAGTAAAGAATTCATACCGTCATCGTCGCATACATATTTCCAACAGAGAGGTATCAGGGAAGTTCACATTTCGAGGATCGGTACAAGGCTCTTGCACAACGTTCGATCCAATAACGAGGGTGCTTAACACATGTGCGACACTAACACACAAATTTCAACACTATTCATCCTTTTCATGCACTGATTGAAGTGTGAGCAACTAAATGAGAAAACCATAGACTTCATTTACATCACGTACCTTCCGACTCTACTGTCCAACAAGTGAAACGATCAACTCCCGATTATTAATAGTATTATTAGCCACGCATGGTCACCGATGAGTGAATAAACCAAAGAACATGTCGATACATTCGCATGTTGATTGGAGTTAACTATGGTTAAGACGCAGCATGCTTTCCGTAAGATTGCGCTGATTCACCGACTGGCCTCGCCTAGAACAAACAAACAGTAAGCGTTGCTGCTTCTCATGTTGGCTGAGAATCTGTACATTAGAATTGAGCGATACTGAGTCAGAACTAATGGGCATTGGTGTGAATAGTCCTCTAGGGGAATTTGTCTGGTTGTCGTTCAGAATTGCACTACAATGTGAGTCATGATGACAACAGTCTCTACCTCACGGCAATACCGTCTTTGTAAATTGCCTGATAAACTAAGTAACAAATTACTGAAAATTTGCGCTTCCTAGTGTTAATCTGTTTTGCACCAATAAATGCGAAGAAAACTTAAACCAACTGCAGCTGGTGGTTATTTCGATGCTTCAACAGTTACCGGTAATAATATGCCGACATATACCAAACTGTCCGACTAAGCCATCTCGGTTAACGGCTTGACAATCAAGAAATAGTTAAACCATAATCACGAAATGGAATCAACAGGTCTATTCTAAGTTGAGACAGACTGTAACCGTTAGTTAACTTTTCCCTTTGGTCTAAGATTAGTGTCGTTAGGTTTTGAATCAAACATACTTAGGTGTCCCTCAGTTGCTGAGGCTAGGAGTATGTAAAAAGCTGGAGGGGACGACTTGATTTGACTTGAGCAAAAAGATTGTCAGTGTAGTCGGTATGAGTGAGCACTAAAATAGGCCGGATTTCTTTTTCGAATACCAATACCGAGTTGGCCTGCAGTTGGTGAAGAGTGGAATGAACGGACAAAGGTTACGTGTGGCAGCAACTGAGACGTGACAGCTGGCATTCATCAATGATCACGTGAGCGATCATCATCGAAAGAAAAACGACGTATTTCTCTACTCAGGTTGAACGAGTGTATGCGTAACATGTTGGGCTGATCATGGAATGGACCCCAGCAGATAGGTTGGTACAAGTGAAAGGTGAGATTACAATGCATTCCTTGGACGCAGTTTAAAGTAAGTTAGAACAGTGACAGCCTGCGTACTTATGTGTGGTGCGTTTGCGGTGCGGTTTACAAAAATTTTCACAGAACAAGGAGAACAGTGCGGAGAAGCAGAAACTAACCAGAACTGGTGCTTGGTTTGATCCTTCAACAACTACCTTTCAGAAAATTTAGACAAAACGAAGCGGGTAGATAGTATGCATTCAGTGGTCGGTTCCTATTGTGAATTGGTCTGTCGCTTCATTATTACCTATCGGCTAAAACATTTTCATACTCGTTTAACCATTCTCAATGTCGACCCTTATCTCGACTAACCACAGTGTTGGGATGCGGCTAACTGTGGCTAGTCTGTCCTAGGTTGTGCTGTTCTGTCAGCACAGTGACCAGCAGATCTCTGCATCATTTACATGAGGCAGTTTGTCTCGTTCACGTCGCGCTCAGATCACTCAAAGCCAGATTGGACTGGTGATGGCCTGTCATCTGCACCGGACACCATTGGATTGGAAACCGCGACTGATCGATCAATCGATCACTGAGTGTTTTAGCCCTGCGAGCAGCTGTCACGGCAGCCGTCAAGTTTGCTCGGATGGCTACTGCCCTAGCGCTCGACGCACTTGTTGCCCGACCTACCTGGTCGTTCGGATGATGACGACCGGGGCATGTGCCAACCTGCACCTACAGTCACATCACCAATTTGTCTGAGGTTTTGTACGTGTGCGTTCTACGTTATACAACCACATCTACGCGTTGTGTTTGCCGTGTACGTGTTTGTCTGCTCCCCCCCCCCTATCAGCTTGGCAACTGGGTATAGGAGAGCTAAGTCCGTTTAGCACCAGCAACCGGCGGGTCCCTGTCCTCTCAGTTCGTAAGAGCTAACCAATCCATGTGTCTGTCAGCCTGCTTGTGTACTCAGTAGCCGTGCGACTCTGTTCGCTGTTGAGAGCCAGAGATACATCTTGAGATATCTTCGGTTGACATTGAGACACATGAAAATGACCTCGAAACATTGTAAACTAGACGAGATATTGTGTGAGCTCACAGAACACGGCAACCGGACAGAGTGTACGTGAGGCCACGAGCACAGGGAGATGGAAACAACAATGGCGACAGGTTGGCTTTGTTTTTCCCACGAGTAACTGCAACTTTTCACATCAACGACTGAAGGATGAACAGCTGTTGAACAGCTTACTATTATTATAGTGGATAATTACTTTAGCTAGCCAGACGTGAAAAATGTGCACTCCCTGTTCAAGTGTAACAAAACCATTGTATGGCAATTCACTCGTGGGTACGCCTCAATTAGAGGTAGGTTAGAAATCGTTTAACTGTAGTAAAAATGAACCCATTTAAAAAGAAACAAATAACAGTGCTGAAAAATGTACCTGTGATCTGATCGACAAAAACATTTACGAAAGTGTAGCCTGAACAAAAATCAGCCAGCCATTCAACAAGCTCCCTAGGGGATTTCGAATGGAGGCACTAGACTCGTGTTCCGTTCTTGTTTTGGTCGCGCAAGCCAGTTCACATTGAGATTTGAATCAGAGCTGTTTTATTTGTGAAGCAAGTATGTGCTCACCAACAGTACACCATTGATTAAGTGCTCCGCAGACCAGACCAGACGACACCAACGCACTCAGTCCCACCCATTAGTAAGGTAGTGAGTGTTCCACTGTCTCAATAGCAGAAACAATGGACGTTCCATCAAATCTCAATGGAAAAACATCTTGGACGGGTTGATACTATCGATCTTAATGAACATGCTGTTCAACGGATTGTAATCTACACGCCAGCGCATATAGATACAGAGTGACATGATCCTCTTCCTCCTTACTGAACACAATCGATTAGAATCATCCTCTTAAAACAGCCCTATGAGGAAAAACAAGTTCTCTGAATTGAACGTTATCTACTGAACTCCAGCTGCGATTTCAGGATTTCAGTATGTACGATGTCCCCTCCTGAAAAATAACTAAGAGATGAATTTATGCCGTGCGAAAAAGTGATGTCCGATGATTAATAAAGACGAGTTGCTCTGTTAATCAGTGCCAGCATAGAGCATGACAGATTGGTCAATCTAGGAAAGATCCAATCGTAAAAGATCTGGACATCGACTGAACTCGAATCAACGACAGGAACGGTACTTCACTTGTCAAGCTTTCTAGCAGCTGAACCACGAGGCCACGCCGAGCCCAAAAGTTCCACATTTGGGCTCGGTAACCTACCCATCACAACGCCATATAAAATCCACCAACTGATCAGCCAAAACGACTGCCCCCAACGGTTCAAACTGAAATCCATCAAGGTGTGCATTGAACCTGTGTTGCTGATAAGTGGTGTGGCAAGGAGATTAATTTAGAGGACAGAAAATGATGACATCCGGAAATCGGCTGAACTCGAACCAGCGACAGAAACATTACGCCTCTACGCAGCATCTGCTGAACAAAGGAAAACAAGTTGGGGGCTTGCAGATGTCACATTCGGACTCAGATAACCAATGATCTCACTACGTCATGTAATACAGTTCATCCGTCGCCCTCATATTCACCCGGATCGAGGGATAAAAATAACAATTAAGTCCGAGTGCGAACATCACTATGCATTTCACACCATGCGAAACCAAACAACTGCATCCAAACGGACTAGCAGCAATAGGTGTTGGGCAGTGCTAAGATTGTTGTCCTGTCTAAACAGCTCTAAAAAAATGAGTTAGGCTGATGGTCAAATAACTTTGAAGGCTTTTCTTGGCGGAATATTCTACGTAATTACGAGTTAAGAAACCGCAGGACAAGAAGGCAGGGAGGGGAAGGACGAAATTCCATCAAAACCGCATATCAGCCCCAACCTACGATGTGACATAGTGCCGAAAATTGCTACTCTCTAGACATGGGGCTGAAGAAGATAGCAAAATGTGCATGAAGTCCATAGTTCGTACGCTAGGGATCAGATTTACCCGAGCCTTAACACTTCCACTTTGAGAACATTGATCATAGAACTGAAATTCAAAGTGGACCAGCATGGATGTCCCTGATTTTCGTTACCAACCTGGTCATTGTACGAGATGGGAGATGACCTCGATAATGCACTATGTCACGGCATGCAGAAGACCGAGTGTGGTCGGTCACCCCTGTCAGCGTGTTTGAAAATGTCCATGAAACATTAACACTAGAACTTGAACTCCAACTGGATTATTAGTGGCCGAAAATGACTGATGTTGTACTGGTTGCAAAACTAAATGAACACTGATGAACCGAATCTCTGTTGGAAGGAGTGTACCTGTTGTGTCGTCATGCTGTATGGAACCTCACAATCAACACCGATAGCAGAGATTATCCGGCAGAATTCGTTCACCAGAAGACCGGCCGACTCAAGCGAGCCAAAGCGTTGGCGGCTAGTATGTACCTCGAACAGCACGCCAATGAGAAACAAGTTACGACTGGATGTGCTTTAGACTGTTCCGTAGATTGTCTGCTAACGAGATCACAGATACATGAAACCCGACGCAGTGTTGAGTTGCAACCGTACGTTGACAGCATTGATGTCAACAGACGATTTGGAATATGCACGTTGAGCTTGGGCAAAACTGGGTTCGATTTTATAAAATGCTTTCTGAATGTCGGATCGATCTGCAAAACGTGGACTGCGGGCCAAACGGACTATGGTCTTTATCGTGATTCGGTGTGTTGCATTCATGATCAAAGTGATATTTGGACGAGTAAAGACGAACTTAGTATCATTCGTCATAGTTTTAACAAATGGTGGGCGGATTGCCCGAGGTGTTATCATTAAGCCTGTGGTTTGGAATTGGTTGTTTTGTGTTGACATCAGCACGGACTATGTGAGCAGCGGCTGACGAGAGTGCGTATTCCAACACTGCCGTATCGGTTTTGATGTTCGACAGACACAGACATTGTGCTGTCAATGTGAGCAAGTTAATATCAGGATTACATGCCAGTGTGGTAAGAAGACAGGTGTAGATGTCTCCATCGTACTCAGCTTGGATGCGCAGACAAAAACGAGACAATTGAATAGGCCTTCAGTGATGGAGTTCAGCTACTGTCGGTCACATTACCGGTGGTGACAAACGGAATCACATCTAGCATCTTGCTTCATACCAGTTTGTGGTACTGGGAATCCAAGTTGATTTAAGAGGACTGTTCTTTAAAAGTCGCTGTCAATGAAGTAAACGTTTCCCGTGTTCGCAAACGTCTTGCTGCCAAGGGAGAAGCCTGACTTTCTAAGTGCTGAATTCGATCATAGAAGCATCCTCTCACCACCGGTATCACGACTCGAAAACAACGTTATGCTGTCCGTGGTATGAGACGCATTCGGTTAATTGTTAATTAAGACTGCCATGTTGAATAGCGAGATGATTTGACGGTCCACAATCTCGTGACTATGTCTCAGCCACAACAAAAATACGCACTACTGACGAGCTATAACACGGGCAAAACTCAGGTGCAATGATTCTCTTCGAAAGGGACTGATTAAAAAGTCTTAGGGGGAAGCGACAGGTGTGAACAACCGTGAATAGTACTCAGTTATTTGGAAAAAGAACCCCATCAATCATTGGATGTATAAATCATTACCTCATAGAATCTACTTGAAAGCACCATCTACTTTCTTGCGGGGAGGAAACCGTAATGTTTGTTGTACAGTGTGCAACAACATTTGAACGAGCGACAACAGTAGAAACGAAATACCTTTTGAGAGGTAAAAACAGCCTTGAAATAGATTAAAGCAGCTGAAACGATTGACTAGATTTCTTTCCACTTTACGGAAAATACACTCTTCTGATGGTTACGGAGGAGTAACGGAAGTCATTGAATGGGAAGTATTCCAATGATAGGCCAGTATGACTGATTTAGCCATAAACTATGTTTACCTTCAAACAGCAACTATGAAACAAAATAACTAGCCTGGACATGTGATGGGAAGTCATGATTTGACAGTCATAGTGGCCTAGCCATATCCGGAGTAGTTTGGGGATTATATGAGCGGGAATAAATTACCACCTGAGACCGATGTCACTTTGGTACAAATCGAAAACGGTCGGTTGTGAACAGAATTTACACAGTCAACTTGGTGAAACAAAAGATCCAATCGATTCATATACAAACACATGATAACATACCGTTCGAAATGACAACGATATCGACAGGCGAATCAAGAATGGCAAGATACACTCTGATGGGTCCAAGCCATGCCGTGCAACAGGATGGACTAAGTGAGTACAACTGAAAGGGAGCGTATGCAGGTATACACATACCAAAGTATTGCATGTATGTATGTGTGTGTGTGTGCGTGTGTGTGTGTGATACCGAGCCAGTAGATGGACTGTCAATAACTTCCGCTACCAGACTAGCGGAATATGCAGTATGAGTGCGCATATAAACTAAAATGAAGTGGTTAGCAAGTCGAGCGGTGGAATGTGTTCTAAAAACCCAATAATGTGCTATACAGACGCATAAATGTGTATATGCACACCCACCAAACAAAGCTCACGTGACCAACCGACATGTTCTCAGGCTTGGTCCGGTTTGTAGCTAGGCCGAAGAGTGAGCGGCCTAGACCGTCCAGAACAAAGTGCAACTGGTTTAGACTAAGCGGAAGCTGAACTAGACTATGAGGATGAAGATAACCGAGTCACGGGACAACTAGAATGGTTTCGGGTCTGATAGCAGACATTACACAAACCTGACCACACAATAGAAAATAACAGCAGTTATTAGTTGAATGCCGAAAGCCTATTGGAGATCATTAATCATTGTTGATGCGCCCGGATGAACCCATTATCACCATTCAATAAGGTAGAAAAGTAAACAAAAAGCACTAGAAAAAGTAAACGGATGAGGGACAACTTGTAAACCGTTATGAACCGACTAAGTTAATGGAACAATACCAGTTTGAAACACGAAGAAGCAGGTTAAAACAAAGTATTTAGTGGCTCATGAAGAATGATCGGCACAAAGTACATACCACTGGATTCCAGCTTGATGCCAGAACCAAGTTCTGAAGAGTCGGTTCCGGAGGATGGGTGACGATGCTGCTGATGAGGAGGAAGAGGAGGAGGGGGAAGATTCGGATGTTGCGTTGTGGCGACGAACAAGTCTGTATAAAGGAGAGAATAACCTACTGTCACTCTGGGATGCTTAAACATGCGCGTTTGGAACAACAGGTGATAATTGCGGGGTTTTGTCTGTCCAAAACCTGGATAAGTCAGTTAGCAATTCTCGATGGACTGAATGATATCACCGCTACAATTAGTAGGTGAATAATCGATATGTGCTTTGTTAGCAAACAACAGGGTGGGTGTAGGGGACAAATAACTTAAATTGAAAAGATCACCACAGGTCTGTAGAAGTGAGTGATATGGTATACGAAAACTGTGACAGACTGCTCTCAAAAGTCAACGTCGAGACGTCTACATCTTACAAGCAACACGTGATTACAACAATTGATTAGTACGTTGGTTTTCATTTAGCAATCGTCTCGTTTCCCTAAGTCCCATGATTTCGAAGATAGTTCAGGAAGGGAATGTGAAAGCTCATGCTACGGAGTTGAAACATTCACTAACTCTTGTAATATGTCCTAAAAGAAGTTAAGTGTGTCAATAGCTTAAGAAATGAACACCATCCACACACCCGAACACGAATGGCTGCCTTCACATTCTTTTGTCAAGTCACTAATTGGCCACCTCGCATCTTGCGCCGGTGATATAGAGGCTCCACAAGGAGGCAGGGTGTGGTAGACGATTTGTTTGCGTGAGTAACACGTCGCTCAATCATCTAAGTGTATGCAGTATAGAAAGCTCACTGAATGCAACCGTTTGGTCTGAGTGATCGAGACCCGCGCTTGGCGTAGATGCGACGCTCAACAGTTACAATGTACCACAATGTTGGCTGTTTTTGCAAATATAATCATTAAGTACAAATGAGATGCCTCGTTAGGGACACAGATAGCGATAATTGGCGAAAAATGTGTTAACTTTGGAGACACAGGCGTTGATCTCAAATCCGACAATAAAACCATCTGTCAAACAGGCTCGAAAATCATGAACCGTCCAACAACTTCCAGAACTGCAGTGTCTGTCGAAAAACAAAAGTTATTATCAGTTTTCGAGCATCACCATACACTGTGAAGATGCACATTGCATCACTTCGCCTCAATCTCAAGGCACGCAGTTAATGTTCATCGTGTGGGACAGATACACTGTATAATGTGATTAAGAAACGATCGTCTACGTGTGCTGTTCAATAATGTAACCCGAACAAAGTATACGGCTTAATGGGTGCTTTGTTCATTGTAACACGGAACGCTGAACACTTTAGACACTTCGGTGAACAAAATGGACCCACCTTAGCAATGCATGAAAGTCTTCGTTCATTTTGTCATTTTCGACCAGTGCGTACCCTCAGGGAGCTGGCAAGAACTAAACCCTAACAGACATCTCAAAACAGTTTGACTAAAATAGATTCAGCATAAAACGGGTTGACGAATGTGGTGTCGATAACGTCAAGACCAGTTCATTACAGGTCTAAAAACTAGGTAGTATACGTTGATTAAAAGGCGAGGGTAACACAGTTACAATTGCACAATAAAGAACCAATCAACGCCATCCTCTTTACCGATGACAATAAACCTTTCTGATTAGGATAGCTATGGAATCCTTCTCAGTACTTCACCAGCCGATGTATTCATAAGCAAATTAGGACACGGCCAGATGAAAATTCCTATTGATAGACAATGCTTTATCGCCATTATATGAACTGTATACTTTCATAGTAAAAGATGGAACTGGCAATGTTTCGTGCACGATTAGTAGCGCCCAATCGTTCGTATGGTTTACGTCAGGATTAGAAATATACATCTTGATTCAGTTCCTCGGTGTTGATCTAATCGGACAACAGGACGATTCACAAATGCGACCTACCACAGGTAGACAAGGACAGGGTAATACGACAAAGTGTCCCTGAAACAAAATAGGAACCTTGTCTAATGCCTTGAGAATAGGATAAAGAAAGTTTGTTCGAAGAACGCTGTGAAACGAGCGTTTGCCCACATCGGTGGCCCTCTGGAGGAAAGTGGCTATCCAAAAAGATGCACCCCAAAGAACATGACAGAACGAGTACCAGGTCCTCCCGCTATCCAAGTTAGCGGCGCCTTTTCTCAGTGGCAGGCTCCACAATGCACTAGGAAAAAACTTCCAGACCGCAATGCTGCAGTCATGGTTCACGAACACGCATACGATATCTCCTAACATGAACGACGGGAAACCCGTCCACGCCCAAGTACGGTTGTTTCTTCTTTCCTCTGATTTTGCACACCAGAATATGCTGGATGCGTGACGTCAGTTTGCTAAACAGACAAAGGAATAACATCTGGCATGGTTTGGGATTAGTCACAAAAGCAATAATTGGCGCTAGTGCAAAATATCTGGCTGACAAGGGTCACAATGGAAGCCCTAGTCAGTATTTTTTAGACACCTACAAAGCGTCCAGACAGTAGTCAAAGTCAGCATAACTCCGAAACGAAACAACAGCTCGACGATAAACGATCATATCATCATGTGTTATATTAAAGAGAGTTTTGTTCAAACCCTTGAATTCCTCTGACCCAGTACCCGCCTACTTATCAATACACACTTTGACCATAGTGGGTCAACACTGGTAGACTGTCAAAACCAGCCTATTGGTCGGTAGGATCGAGTACGATGATTTCCTATTGTCCAACTGCACCTATGTTCAACCAACGTACGCCCGGCCTCTGGAAATGAAATGACCTGATGATAAAATTATTGAAAACATAAGTTCGACAAGTTATTCCTATCCTAGACGATTACATGGTCCACTACTTTGATAATCCAATATTCCCGTCGTCAGACCATAGATATACCGATCGTCCTCCAAATGTGTTCCTAGGTACCTTTTCTCATGTTCCCGCAATTTGTTGTCTGAAACAAACACAAATGGATCACATCGTAACTTCAATTACACACAGACAGTGAGTTCCCGCGAACATCCCGTCCGTGAACTAGAGAACCCAACTGAGGATGTGGTACTGTGGTGAAAACCTACTGGATTCATCATTTATCCAAACCTCGACACAACAAAAGATCTGATAGGGGGCCAATCCAAATACCGCGTTAAAGACACCGCATCAAGATTGGACGAGCAGTCTCAATGTTATACCTTCCATTACTCGACAATTCGTTTGTTCCGTATTGCACCAATTATGTTACAGCTTGTGAATTTGAATGTGCTAATACGATCAGTCAATGACAGATTGTGATTTCTTCAATACGGTTGTACACCCATAAATTCGGCTTCTCGTCTCATGAGTATGAACTGCTTACTGCAACCAGTATCAACTCTTCTCCTCATTACTTAAGTGGGAGGTTTCAATTCAAGTAGGTTTCTAGGGCTATTCGAAGTCCATAATTCCGGATATCACAAACTGGCATCGCGAAATGGAATTGCCTGCAAGTAAGGCTTCATACTGATGTGAGCGAAATCGGGGAATGGGTCGAAAGCTTTGAACTATGGTGCAGCATTCGTCGTGATGTGAAGAAGGAAAACTAATCAGCTTTCTTCGCTACCACTGGTGATCGTGAATTGTATTCATTACTGAAGAATCTGGCCAACTCGAACGTCCCAGTCTCATTACCATTCGACGAACTAAAAAAA